>CABHPH010154545.1:0-34081 GCA_902168325.1 Peromyscus nudipes | reverse complement strand
CCCAGGGCACACACCTGGCATGACATCCCATCCACCCAGGGCACACAGCAATGCAGCAGGCAAGGGAGGTGGGAGAGATGCTGACTGGAGGCGTCTGTGGGCATTGTGCATCCAAATTCCCAGCGGCTACTGGAGAAGAAAGCTGCCTGGCCCCTGGTTCGGAGCCTCCAGAAGGGAGGAGTGGCTGTCTGGATCATGTTGGCAGGGGCACAGAGGTTAAAGGGCATCAGACACTACCATAGTTGTTTGTTTTTACTCTTTACTGCTGCAGGCCACAAGAATATGAAATAGAGATTCAGCTGCACATGATGAAGCTAGAACTTGAAGGGTCAAGGATTCCTTCTGGAGGAGAAGTCAAATATCAAGGAGTATTTGATGTTATTCAGCTTTCAATACATCAGCTGTTTCCTGCTACTGATTTCTTGTGTGCTCATACACTCCTAGGCCATAACAGCAAACAGTATAGGCTTCTCAGACCTACTGCTGATCTGTATTAAGTAACACCCCCACAGAGACACCCCTAGGCCTAGGGGACAGGTGGATGTGTAAATGCATAGCTTTATTTCTTGTGCAAATGAAGCTCAGACCATTCCTTTCTCTCAGAGGCCTAGTGGCATCCCAGAGCTATTTGGGGGCCCACCACCCAGCTCCTAAATAAAGACATGAAGACTTATTATTTTTTATGAATGCCCAGCCTTAGCTTGGCTTGTTTCTAACCTGCTTTTCTTAACTTAAATTAACCCATCTACCTTTTGCCTCTGGGCTTTTACCTTTCTCTATTTCTGTATACCTTTCTTTACTTCTTACCCCATTGGCTGGCTGTGTAGCCAGATGGCTGGCCCCTGATGTCCTCCTCTCTTCCTTTTCTCACTCCTTGATCCTGCCTCCAAGATTTCTCCTCCTATTTATTCTCTTTGCCTGCCAGCCCAGCCTATCCTTTATCCTGCCTTGCTATTGGCCATTCAGCTCTTTATTAGACCAGTCAGATATTTTAGACAGGCAAAGTAGCACAGTTTCACAGAGTTAAACAAATGCAACATAAAAGAATTCAACACATCTTTGCACCATTAAACAAATGTTCCACAGCATAAACAAATGTAACACATCTTTAACACACCACCTCTGCTCCACTTGGTACTTAGGGTCACACAGGAATGACTTGTCTCCCAGGCTATTTCTGGAAGCCACGTATGACTTTATTGGTATGAAGCTCTATGCTCTTTTTGGGCAATTTGTTACTCTCTCATATGGGGCAGAGGTTTGGATAATATCTAAGGGAGAGAAGTAAGATTAAGACTCACGTGGTCGCAAGCCCAGCTAGGGTGTCCCTGCCAGCTATGGCCAGTGTCTGGGCACTGGAGGGAGGACTGGACATTTTCTGGGAAGTCAAGCTAGTGACAGCAACAGGGTGGTCTGGCAGGCCTCTGTCTTGGGCACTGGGCCCTCTCTAGAGCTCTTGGAGGAACAGAGAGAGCTGTGTTGGAAGAGCCAGCTCCCAGGGCTGGTGCCAGGCATCACAAATTCTGTCTGAAGGGCAGAGTCCAAGAGCAGGCTGCATCTCTTCATTGGAAAAATCTAAAAGAGGTACAATGGGGACACTATTAACTGACCTGCCCAGGAGTCCTTCCACTGGGATAGAATGGACTCTAGGGGCTGAGAAGGGACTACTGTGGTTAAGCAATGCCTTACTGCATCAACATGTAGTATATATGGGTTTCATTGTTTTATTCAGCTCTGAGAATTGAACCTTGGGCCTCACACCTACTAGATAAGTACTCTACCACTGAGCTACATTCTCACCTAAATATGAATCTACATATTTATCAATACATCTATTAGATAGATAATTGATGGATGGAGAAACCAGAGAACCATGAAGTCCCAGTTGTATGGGTAGGACTTGGCAGGGAGCAAGAATTGAGGTAGTAGAGACCACACCACACATGACCAGGCAAACATGATTCATTCTTCATATGTTTCTTCTGCTCCTGTGTTCATCAAACCCCTTTACTGTTCTTCTGGGCTCCCTTGCTCCTCCAGCCTGGGAAGACAAGTGCATGTCACTTACTACCTGGAGCCACTACTGGGCAGGGAACATGGGCACTGACTATATTACCAAGTGCAAAGAAGGTCATAATGATAGTTTTATCAGCCAACAGGACTAGCAGCGGTACCCAGAGATTTGGTCCAGTACTACTCCGGATGTCCCTGTGAAGGCACCTTTAGAGAAGAGATTAGCATTGAAATCAGCAGCTTCTGAGTAAAGCAGATTATCCTCCCTGTGATGGGTTGGTCTCACCCAAAGGCTTGAAGGCTTTAAGAGAAACACTGACCTTCTTCAGAGAGGGTGCTTGCCCACAGATTCTTCTCGTTCAACTGTAGCATCCGCTCCTGCCTGACAGACGTGGACTGGCTTGTCTCCTGAGTTACTGGAGAATCAATATCTGTCTGTCTGCCCGTCTATCCTTCAATCATCTACCCATCTAATACAGTGGTTCTTAACCTCCCTAATGCTGCTACCTTCTAATACACTTCCTCATGTTGGGGTGACCCCCAGACATAAAATTATTTCATTGCTACTTCATAACTGTAATTTTGCTACTGCTGTGAATCATCATGTAAATATCTGATATGCAGAATAACTGATATGCAACCCCTGTGAAAGGGTCACTGGACCCCAAAGGGGTCACAATCCACAGGTTGAGAACCACTGATCTAATAATAGATACATGTGAGGCTCAAAATTCAATTACCAGCAGTTGGGAAAAACAATTAGATCCATATATACTACATGTTGCTACAGTAATGCACTGCTTAATTGCAATATATTCTAAGAAAGATATTGTCTGGCTACCATGAACATCATGAAGTGTCCTTACACAAACCTAGAGAGTAGCTTGCTACTCATCTGGGCCGTCACCCTGTTTGTTCTGTCTCAAGGTTTGAGGGCATACGTCCATCATGGCAGGGAAGGTATGATGCTTAATGTCTGTTGTCAACTTGATGTGATTGTGAACACTTTCAGGAAACAGACTCTGGGAGTGTCTGTGAGGGTGAGATTCCAGAGAGATCTGACTCGAGAGGTGTCTTGGTTGCTGTTCCTTTGCTGTGATGAAACACCATGACAACTTATAGAAGAAAGCATTTAATTGAGAACTTGCTTACAGCTTCAGAGGGTTAGTCCATGATCACGATGGCGAGGAACACAGCAGCAGGTAGGCATGTTGCTGGAGCAGTACCAGAGTAGGCACACACAGACACAGACACAGACACAGACACAGACACAGACACACACACACACACACACACACACACACAGAGAGAGAGAGAGAGAGAGAGAGAGAGAGAGAGAGAGAAATTGGGCCTGATGTATGCTTTTGAAACTTCAAAACTCAACTCCAGTGACACACTTCCTTCAACAAGGACACACCTCCTAATCCTTTTCAAACAGTTCCACTGATTTGAGTCCAAGCACTTGAACACACGAGTCCATGGGGATTATTCTAATTTAAACCTCCACAGTAGGGAAGACTCACTCTGTGTACAGGCAGCATCATTCCGTGGTCTATGGTCCAGGACAGAATGAAAAGGAGAAAACAAGTAGAGACCGGCAGGCATCTCTCTGCTTCCTGTGGACACCGTTGACCAGAGGTTTCGTCGTCCTGCCAACACAGCCGAGGCTGCGCTTTACGCCACGCCTCCCTGGCCATGCTGGACCGTACCCCTCCTGTATGAGCGGAAACAAACCCACCCTTCTGTCTGTCTTTAAGTCGCTTTTGCCGGGTGTTTGTCCCAACAAAGAGGGAGCTGCTACAGAGGGCCTGGCAGGAGGCACAGGAGACAGCTGGTCACATTGCATTGGATCAGGAAGTAGAGAGAAACAGGCACTCCCTGGCTTCCTCCCTCTTAACTTTTTATTCAGTTCAGGACCCCAGTCTGCAGGATGGTATCACACATTCAGGTCAGTCTTCCATCCTCATTTCGGGGTCTCTGGAAACCCTCTCACAGTCATGCTCAGGGCTGTGTTTCCCAGGTGATTCCATGTCCAACCAAGTCGACAGGGGAGACGAACCACCACAGGCTGTCATCCGGAGTTGTCATTGGAAGTTCACCGATAATGAACTTCTCATCTCGGGTCCCAGTGGCACAGCTGGCCTCTCTGCTGCCTACACTTTCACACGCACACTTGGACATCATCAATGGCTTCTTCAACCAGATCATAGGCACAGCCCCTCTCCTTGTATGTGTATGCTGGCCAGTGCAGACCACTTACAACAACCCTGTCCCCCGTGGCCTGGACTTTGGCTCCTTCTTTTGAATCACACTTGCTGGATGGGGCTCAGAGGTCTTTATGACCCAGTAGGCTCTGGCGATGGGTTCCCATCGTCTCTGTCCTTCCAGACTCCACTGCTGGCATCTTCCTTTACCATCTCCTGATTGACTGGAATTCAATGACTGGAACTGACATGATTCAAGCAGGAGACTATGAAGCTGGTTCACGTGAGGCACAAGGAGTCCGTTTGAATGGGCAGCTGCCAACTCCCACCTCCCTTTCCCTGGAACATCTACTAACTATTCAGGGGCCTCTTCCTGCAAGTCTCCCATGATCCCTTAAGAGGCTTAAAGGCCTCCTGTCTATCCTACATTATAGTCAGCTTCCCCTCCAGGATTTCTGTGAGACCCTACTCAGTAGGACAGAAGTTGGGACCGCCTTCTGTGTTTCCCAGAGGCAGACTAGTCAGAGGTGCATGGGTGATCGCATGTGTGTGATCCCTCAGCTATCCAAAGCAAGATTCCAAGCATTTGAAAGGGACCTGACAATTTGGAGGGCACAGAAGAAAGTTCTAGGATGTGTTGGTTTCAAGGACTCTTGTGGAGGAAGATCTAGGTATGTGTGTTTTTAAGTAGAGCACATGAACAGCTGCACTTTCTATTAAGTGGAGGTTTCCCTAGGATTTTGGAAAGGAGGCAGGCATAGCTCAGGTCTGGAGAGCTATCATGTCCTTGAGTAGGAGCTGAGTGACATTTTTTTGTTTTAATGTAGCGAGAGGGGTAAAACCCTCATCATGTTTTTTTTCCTTTTGTTTGTTTATTGAGACAGGTCTTTACATATAGCTCAGACTGGTCTGGCACTCACTATGTGCCCAGGCTGGCCTTGAACTCACAACTGTCTTCCTGCGTCAGTCTCCCAAGTGAGCTATTGTTTTAAAAATATGTGTAGTAGATGTTACAGTCTAGGAATGGGGGTAGGGAGACTCTTTTATTTATTTATTTGTTTGTTTGTTTGGTTGGTTTTGGGAAACAAAGTTGCACTGAGTAGCCCAGGCTGGCCTTACACTTGTGGCTATCCTCCAGCCTCAGCTTCCTGAAGGCTGGGATTCCAAGCTTGAGCCACCATAGCCAGAGAGACTCCACTTTAAAAATCAGGTCTTCCCTCTTCCTATCTCCCAACCAACAATGCACTCTTTTGCTTTTTGTTTTAGCATTATAAAATGTATGCCTAAACTGGATTTTAAAATCTTTTTGATTTCATAACAACACCATTTAAAAACAAACACATTATGTGACAATACAAAATTACTCTATGTCTTTATTTTGGAAGTTGTGTTTTTTGCTTAAATTTTTCTTTCAAGGAAATCAAGCATGAATTAACACATTAGTTTAGGACTCTGTAGGGTTAGTATCATTAATATTGCTGTTATCAACCTCCACATTTTGTTCCCATGTCAGTTCCTCAGGGCAAAGACAGCCTGGAGCTGCCACCTCAGTGACAAGGGCTTTATCCTCCAGAGGATCTGCGAGCAGGGCCACTCTTTCCAGAAACACATTCACGGTGCTTGCCTGCATTTTCTGCCCACAAGGTAGATTTGCTTGCTGGCAGATAGGGTGCCATGCAAGCAAATCTACCTGTCTGTGAGTGCAAACTTTCCACTGTTGGGTTTTAGAGAACTCTGCTAAGTCCTTCACTGTGGATGCCTTATGGTTCTTTTTTTTTTTTTTTTTTGAGGCAGGGTTTCTCTGTGTAGCTCTGACTGTCCTGGAATTTGCTCTGTAGACCAGGCTGACCTCAAACTCACAGAGATCAGCCTGCCTCTGCCTCCCGAGTGCTGGGATTAAAAGTGTGTGCCACCACTGCCTGGCTCTTTTCTTTTCTGATAGCCCCTTCCTTCTTTTCCTTCTTTCTTGCCCCCTCTCCTTCGGCTGTGGAGCAGGGTCCCTCATTGGTTATCTGGTCAGAAACACTTGCAGGAGCTCTTCAGAGCCAACCTTGTCCACATCCTGCTACAAGTAAAATCGCCCTGCTGAGTTTTGCAACCTTTTCATCTTGATAAACTCTTTTGAAGTCATGGATGATGCTCTCAAGTGGCTTCTAGATGTCATTCATATAATCTTTGGTGACATCATTTCCAACCCCAGCAAGGTACTTGATGTGATCATAGATGTCGCAAGCCTAGAATTTCGTTAGAGTCTTGCCAGCATCGTCCTCATTGTAGCAATAGCTTGGCCTAAGTTCCTGCTGGGGAGTAGACTTAAAAGCTGGTCCATGGCTGGATCAAAGAAGTCCATCCTACCATGGTGATGGAATGCCTGATGTGAGCACTTGAAGGATGGGGGTGTATTTAGAAGGGTTCAGTTAGTTAGTTAGTTAGTTAGTTAGTTAGTTAGTTAGTTAGTTAGAAAGGGTACAGTATGTCATGGTGGGGAAGGCAGGGATGAGGGTTTTTCTTTTTTTTTTTTTTTTGGTTTTTCGAGACAGGGCTTCTCTGTGTAGCTTTGCACCTTTTCTGGAACTCACTTGCTAGTCCAGGCTGGCCTTGAACTCACAGAGATCCACCTGGCTCTGCCTCCCGAGTGCTGGGATTAAAGGTGTGCGCCACCACCTCCCAGCGGGATGAGGGTATTTAATGTTTGCTGCATCATGGTGGACAAAGAAGCAGAGAGTTTACCAAGAAAAGGGGCTGATCTGTAACCCATTGGCCCCTCCTCTCCACATCCATTTCTACAATCTGTCAAAACAGCACCACCAACAGGGGACCACGTGAGCCTGTGGAGTACATTTCCTATTCAAACCTCGACCAACAAACCTCGACCAAGGGTGGACCACCACTTTGATAATAGGTTGAGATTCCCCAGTAAAAGAAGGAATGTTTACCAATAATAAACAAACTCAGAAAGGTGTGGTGTTTACCAGCCAGTACTTCTCCACCTCTCTGGCTTGCCAAGTCGAAAGGCATCTTGGCAGAGGAGCTGAGTCACTTGGGACTCCTTACATTCCTGGAGGGCACTGGCAGTGTGTACATGTTTAATATATTGGAAGACTCGGAGGCACTTATTTGGCCAGAACTCAGAGGAGTCAACATGTAGCTTGCCATGTCACCCTAAGCAATTCATCTGTCCTCTCTATAAAAATCTCTAGACTTGGCATTGACTTGGCCTCCTTGGGATGAAAAGTCCTTTCACACATCTGTCCCAGGGCAGGGAAGCCTCATTCACATTCAATATTTGCACAAGTGAGTAGTTTTCCTCCACAAGCAACTGATGCTGAATCCCCCACAGTTCTTCAGCTGCTCAAATACCCTTCCATGGTGTATGACCGCATACATGTGACGGTATCGCCAGGGACACCCTGTCAGGGTCTTCTAACACAATAATGGAGCTGAAAAATTCTTATTGCTAGTGATGTCACGGGCATTCTGATGGCACAGGGTGGTGTGTCACTCACTTGTCTGGGGTGAGGCCAGTGGCCACAAACTCACTGCGCAGTGGGTGGTATAAAAGCAGAGAAATACAATCACATACAGGACAACATACTTGTTTATTTATTTGACCTTTTTTTTTTTGAGACAAAATCTTGCTATGTAGCCCAGGCTGTCCTCAAGAATGGGGTCCTTCTGGCTCAACCGCTTCCTAAGTGCTGGAATTACAGTTGTGTAACAGAAATTTTATAATGATAAGAATGTTTTGCAACGATAATAAACGGCTGTGTTAATGGCTTAGTGTTTACCACATTGTACTTTTTTTAACCATTATTTTATGCTGCACTCCTGCTTTTAAAAAGGTTTTTACTGTAGTACAGTGAGCCAGCTTCTTGATGACATCATTTTCTCCTGGACCTGATGTGATCTCGTATTGCTCTGTCCGTTGTGACCTTCAGAGCGCCCGGGTATGTCACACCGCTATCACATGCAGCCGCCTTGCCTTCTAGGTCCACGGAGCTTCACTTGCATCATGGCGCTGCATTAACTTCTTCCAAGCCAAAGACCAAGGACACTCACGAGGAGGATGGCATCCCTGTCTCTCTACTTCCTTTACCCCATCTCTGTAACCAGAGGCTTTTCTCTGTCTGCCCCATCTCTCAGCTGCTTTTATTATTTTGTCCCGTGTCCCCCCCCCCTCGCCCCCCCCAGAGCTGAGGACTGAACCCAGGGCCTTGCGCTTGCTAGGCAAGCTCTCTACCACTGAGCTAAATCCCCAACCCCTCTCAGCTGCTTTTAAATAATCACTCAGAGGCTTACATTGATTATAAATGCTTGGCTGATGGCTCAGGCTTATTACTGACTAGCTCATATTTAAATTAACTCATTTCTATTAATCTATGTTTCGCCATGTGGCCCATGGCTTACCAGTTCTTTCACATCTTGCTTCTTGGGGGGCTCACAGCATCTGCCCTGACTCCACCCTTCTTCATCTCTGTCTTCAATTTGGATGTACCGCCTAAACTTATTCTGTCTCACCATTGGCCAAATAGCTTTATTTATCAACCAATGAGAACAGCGTACAGAAAGATATCCCACAGCTCATCTCTCTCTCCATTCAGTCTTCTTTCTGTTCCTCCCAACATCCCTTCTAAGTTGCCTCAGTCAGGGCATGCTCTGCTAGCCTATCTCCCTCCCCAGTTCCATTTCTGCTCCTGGACCACACCCTCAGGGTGGTCTTTGCCAGTCCCCACAGGCTTCAGCAGACATAGATTTCCTTCAAGCTTGCAGAGTTCATTGCAACTGGTCTTAGAACACTTGGTTGGCTTCTTGGAACTGGCTTGCCTTGAGGATGAGGTGATGGGGTCTCAGTTTATCCTATATCCCCTCTGAACCTCTGAAAATTCTATGGCAGTAATACAAATCAGACCCGGAAGTGTACACAGGAGCAGGACCAGAGTCTGAAGCCCAGCTTTGTAACATTTAGCCCATCTGAATGTCACATTGTATCTCGGTAAAGTGGGGAAGATATTTCTACTTCTTTCAGAAGGCTGAGAGGTTCTGAAGCATGGCTGGCCAGGGGATTGTTCAGGATAAGACAGGTATCCTATGTGGTCCAGATAACCAGTGCCTAGAGGGCATGGCCTTGGTGGGCAAGGTTCAGGTGTGTTCCAGCGGGCAGTCAGCATCAGTAAAGATCACCACTGGCTAACAATCCTGCTTTGGAAGAAGACTGAGACCTACCAATCCACACTTTACCCTCAGCTTCTAAAAGCCTAGGTTAAGGTCTGAGCCTTGCAGCTCTTACCACCAGGGGGCGCCTTGAACTCTGGCCTCCATGCCTGAATAGCGGTCAGGTGTCATTCTAGAACAGCAGGTCACTTTTCCAATAAAGCCATCAACAGGAATGGGAACAATTTCCGAAGAGGACTAAGGGCCTATATCGTCCGTAACTGTGCTCCACAACATGCTTGGAAACAGGAAGCCTGGCTATGAGCAGCTCCCTGAGGGTGACAAGAAACCGGGCTGTGACAAGGAGATCTGAGTGGGATCAACTTTGGGAAGAATTGAGTAAGAAAGTATCCACAGTAGAGACTTGAGCACATGTCAGGACTCTTAGGGACAAGAGATTATATTAATAATACAGTATTAAATGAAAAGAGACCAGGAAAAAGATTTAGAATACCATCCCAGAAAAACGCTCTGAAGAGGCTCAGTCTGCTGGCAGATTCCTAAGACATCCTTTCTCCCACCCCAGGGACAGACCAGAGGGGTCATCCCAGCACTGTTACCTGGCTACTCACTGCACCAGGCACCCATGCCAGGCCTGCACCTCCTCCAACCTGTGAATCATGACAGCCTCGCTTGGCAGAGGCTGTCGCCACACTTCCTAACTGCCTCTTCTGCCAAAGCTACCGCTTTCCATGGTGACTGAGCATCAGCTGCTCCCAGCTTCAGACTTCTTACCTCTTCCACTCTGCTTCCTCAGCCAGCAGCTATCTTAACTGATCTGCCAAAACCCCTCACTGTGGGTTCCAGAACCTTCTCTCCAGCCTGCCTTCCTCCCATGCTGCCCGCCCCACCCTCGGCAGACTGTGAGTCTCTGGGGTCACACCATGGCTAGTTGATTAGCACCCCCAAACTTCTCAAAAACGTTTCTGAAATGGCTCTCCCCTGTGGTTGGGTCTGCCGCTGCCTCATCCTGGACCATAAGCCTTTTCTGACACCTGCCGAATGCTGTCCATCTTCTTTGCCCCAGCCCCGAGTCTCCACAAAATGCCACACCTCGAAAGCACCTCCCATGTCACATGCTCTCCTCATCCCCTCGACACCACACCGACAATGCTGTGGGCACTCGTCTTTGTCAGCTCAGGCTCCATGACAAAATGTCATCGACGGTGACTTCAACAACTCAACAACGGGCATTTATTTCTTGTCGTTCTAGAGGGTGGATATCTGCAGTCGAGGAGCTGGCGTGGCTGGTTTTGGTGAGGCCTTCTTCCTGACCAGCAGGTGGCTGCCTTCATGCCATCTTTACACAGCTGCTGTTGTCTTCTTTCAGCCTTCCAACCCTGTCATGTTAGGACCCCACCTTCACGACTTCACTCGACCTCAGGTGCCCCTTACACGCCTCGCCTCCATAGACAGTCACTTTGGGAGTCCCCACAATTCACCCCAAAACAATACTTGCATGGTAGCAATAGCTCACCTCTAGGTGCGGACACCGCACTAAAGTTTGTGTCTGAGTTACCTCATCCAGGCCACGGTAGATACTCCTCAAAGCAGATATAACCTTTATCTTCATGCTCCAGAAAGTGAGAAGCAGAGAGATTAACCAGCCTGCAATGTAGCAGCAGCCTGGAGCTCCCAGCTCACATCCGATGATCTCAGGACGGGAGTGTGTGCTGTAGACCTGGAGTTAGATAAGTAGGACTTGGGTGCTAGGCTCTGAGATCCCTCAGCTGAAAGCCTTTATTCTCCCAGAATCCTCTCCCAATTAGAAGCTCCTAAAGCCCCCAGAGCTCAGACTACTATATCCTGTGATTTCAAAGACTTAGGAAACCACTACTGTCTCTCTTCCTAATTCTATTCCCTTCCAGGAACCAGGCAGGAGTCCCCTATCCTCTGCCTGAGTCCTGAATCTTCTGCCAGTTTTGCCTATGGTAGCTTTAATCCTGAGGACACAGGCAGGCAAAACCCTGGCCTCCAAATCTGGCTCTACCCCTCTGGCCAGTGCTCAGTCTCTGTGGGCCCCAGTCTCTGCTTCCACCCCACCTTCTCCCAGTCCTCACGTCTACACACTCAGTCTCACTCACACTAGGTGTCCACGACCCCATCTGTGGCCCAGGTTCTGGACTTCCTCACAGCCCCTTTCTGACATCTCTGTCCTGAAATATTCTAGCCAGGCTCCCTGAATCCACTTCAGAGAACTATTCAACCAGGCAGCCCAGTCCTGGAATAATCCACATGTCCAAACAATACAGTAGCCAGGGACTGCTAGACCTCTGCTGAGCCTTATTCACTTCCAGACCTCTGCCGCACACCAAAGCCTTCCCTTCCCTGTCTCATGTCTCATGCTCTTCTGGCCAGAAAACACCTTCTCTGCCTGTAGCCTGAAAATCTGTGTTCCTGGCTAGACCTCCCTCAAGGCTCACACCCCCACACCTTACTGCCTTTGTGGATAATCCCAGAGGCATTTACACCCTACTCATGTGAAATCTCCCATCTTCCCGTAAAAACCTGCTCTGCCGCATGCATCACCTACCCAGATTGTTGCCACCAAGCCGAAGGGTGACATCCTCATTCCCACCTCTTCCCACCACCCACATCTTACGAGTTCTATAATGCCTTGGGATTCACTTCCTTCAGGCCTTGCCTCCATCTGTCTATGCACCACAGCCTCTGGGCTATTTCCTCGGCCATCTTCCCACTGCCATCTCCTCACATGTCTACAGGGGCTGTCTTTCTGACGGCCAAGTCCTCCAGATTCAAACCTTGTCTGTTTTTCTCTGTCCTGGGGTAAGATGCCAGCTTCCTGCTCATTACACCAAGCTCCCCCTTGCCTCCTTTCCTGAGCCTGCTCTTCTGCTCTCCCTCTGCCATGCTCCCTCTACATTTCAGGACCAAGTCAGAACCCTGTGTGTCTCCTCACTCGTGTATTCGGCAGATCTGTTCGGGAGCCTGCTTCCAGACTCATCAGAGAATAAACTCTGTGCCTCCTAGAGCATGCTGGGATTTCTTGGGGCCTTCTTGTTTATGGACCATGATACTTACCTAAGGGCTAACCTTCCCCGAGCCTGTGTGCTGTTCCTTGTGGCCAGGTTAGAAAGAGGCAGACTCGAGTCTGTCCTGGCCTCTCCTCAGCCGGTGAGGTCATGAGTGAGAGGCTTCATCCTCCTGTCTTAGTCTCTTCCCTGGTGAAGTGGGGTGATGACAGTGGCCACTGACAGCCAGGACGATCAGATCATGGACTGCCACGGGCTTGAAATCTGGTACGTGGCAGCCCTTTTAGACTCTCCCTTCAGTACAGTGCAAAACATGTAAGTCTGCAATATGTGTCCGACTGAACTCAAGGAGAAAAGGCCTGAGAAGCCAGCAAATCAGATTCCGGTCAAAACCACATTCAGAACATGCCTGAAAGATCTAGAAGAAAAGAAGAGCTTCTTGTAAGGAAGCAGCACGGGACAGGAGACTGCTGCTGCCGGGGCATCTGACTGGAGCATGGGCACAGGCCCTGACTGCCCCACCCACCACCTTCCTGTGTAAAGGATTGGAGATGAGGCAGTGGCTGGTGTCTAAGGTCCTTGAGCTTAGGGCCAGGGTGGGCTTGGGCTGAAGGGGCCTGATTCAGGCTAAGCCAGGACCCATGTGACTTATCAAGTCACCCAGCCTCCCAGACACTGTTCCCACCCCGGCCAGATAAACAAAGTCAGGCTGGGTTATTAATACCAGGACACTTAGAACTCTGTGAGTCTGGAACTTCCTATGTTTGTCCATTTTGAGTATTTTACCTAGATTATCCACCACCAGGAAGAAAATAGGGACTGCAATTTATGACTTCAACACCAAATGAGTGATGGAGTCAATATTTCTGGGCATTTGAAGTTTTAGAAAGTCACTGCATGACATTTTAGTTTGAAATGGGGAGTTGTGTTTCTCTTTGTAAATGTGTTCTGAGAGCTTTTGGATGTTTATCCTGACTCAGTAATACCTTTTAGAGGGATTGATTTATAGAAACAATCTCCAATAAAGAACAAGATGTGTCCTCCAAGATGTTTTCTCCAGTGTTTTTTATAACCAAAAGGAGGGGTGGCCTCAGTGTCTAGCAGAGGAGGGAGTGGTAAAGTCATCCGTGCTGTCTGTTGGCTTCTCACCTTCCGCAGGAGAGCTGCCGGGGGACACGCTCACTGCACATCACGGGAAGGAAGACAAGCACAATTCCAGTTCAGTGCAGAAATGCAATCTAGTTTGGAAGGAAGAGAGACGCTATCAGGTTAAAGAAAGAAGAAAACGTGGTCAGTGGGATATTTCCCCCCTCTTTTTAATCTCCAAACATTTGGTGCCTATGCTTTAAAAACCCTCTCTAAAAGCAGTATAAAAAATGGCGTTTTGGAAAAGCAGCGCCAAAAGTACAGCCAGCACTCTCACCTCTTCTCTGAGCAGCACGTTTGAACACTGGATCCTTCCCTCTCCCTCTCGCGCCTGCTGGTGAGATGCGATGAGATGCGGGCGGCAGTGAGCGCCCAGATCTGCCTGGCTCTGAGAGTGTCGCCGCCTTCTTAGGCTGTCAGTGAGGAAAGGTGACTTTGTATCTTGGGTCCTGGCATCTGGGCTGGTGAGTCTGCAGACCAGGGTCCACAGCAGCAGCTGCTAGCTCCGCTTCCTCAGGTGCAGAGACGAAGGAAGGGCAGGGACCAGCTCAGTGCCCACGGGCTCCAGAGGTAGGCCAATAGGACCCTGTACCTCAGAACCTGGAGAATACTTGTACTTTGTGGATGTTCGGACAGATGTCAGCATGTGGTTCTAAGGTTGGCAAACCTGGTTGCTTTCCTGGCCCTGCCTCTCACTAACTATGCGATTTGGAGGAAGTCATCAGACCCCATCTGTCTTAGCGTTCTATTGCTGTGAAGAGACACCATGGCCAAGGCAAGGCTTAGAAACAAAGCATTTAACTGGCCGCTTGCCTACAGACATTGAACAGTTCTGGGCTGCCAGCCTCAAGCGTGGACTAGGGGATGAACATGCACTAGTTACTCATGTGTGTGTACATCACACACACACACACACACACACACACACACACACACACACATACATACACACACACCAGGAGGTAGCACTGTATTCAAGATTGGCCAGCATTCTCTCAACAAAGTGGCATAAGTTTGTTATGGTGAAAATCCTGTCACTAAATGTGCTGAATACATCCTGATTTGGATGCTAGACTAGTAAAACTGATGTCCAGGGAAAAACTGGTGACATAGAATAAAGTCCAGAGTCTAGTTACTAGTCTCGCACTAGCGTGAGTGTCTCAGTTTGACAAACAGGCTGCGGTTACATAAGACTTCAACTTGAGGGAAACTGGGTGTGCTGTTTCTGACTTTGTAATTTTTCTGTAAATCTAAGATTCTTCCAAAATTAAAAAAATTAGATTCCATCCCAGAGTTTTCAAAATCCACTGTTGAGGTTAAATTGTTCACTTCAACTTCCTTCTCTTTAGGATGTAACTCATGTGCTATGCAGCCTGGATGCACACGGATCACAGAATCCGGCTATGGATGGAACTGACCAGCTAGCCAGCTACAGCCAAAGTAACTACGACTGGAATCCACAATCCTCCCTGTTCCTCTTTTCCAGGCGACAGCTCCCCCATCAAAAGTAGCCAGCGTCCTGATGGACGTATTATAGGTTCGTTTCTTTGCCCCTCCCCTGCATGAGAACATGAGAGTCTGCCCTCATGTCAAGTATGGGCTCTGTCGGCTTCCTTCCTTCCCTCAGCACACTATGTGAAAGTTACCCACGCCACAGTGTGGAGTAGTGGCTCATTCTCTGATGGCTGTATAGTCTACCAGTTGTCCACTCACTCTGTGGACACATGGATTACTTTTAGGTCGACTGTTTCTCTGTGGCTGCTATAGACAAACTTCCCGTCTTTGGTGGATTCAGGCCCTCATTTCTCAGATAATCATTTCCGAGTTGGGATTACTGCATCACAGATTGGCATGTGTGGCTTTAGGGACTCCTACTGAACAATTTCCCAAGTGGTTGCACCAGTAATTCGTCTTCCAAAAAACGTACCGGTGCTCCAATGGCTCTAGATCCCTGCCGATCCTAGATGCTACTGACTTCAAATCTCAATCATTTTAATGGCTAAGTTTTAATCTGCATTACCCCAAGGACTAATGTTGTGGTGAGCATTTCCCCAAGTGTTTAGCAACCTTTAGAATATCCTCTTTGGGAAAGGGCCTGTTTGAGGCATTTGCCCATTTTTATTGGGCTGGTTGGTTTTCCTATTAGTTTCCTTTGTCAGATGTGCATGTTATAAATCTCTCCTCCCTATTGACAGCTTATATTTTTACTTTTTTAATGGTATCTTTTGGTGAATGGGTCAATTCAGCTTTAACCAAATCAATTTTTTTCAAACTAGAAGACTTTGGCATTTGTATTTAAAACTAGAAGGAATTGTAGGAATATATATGTCCATGGTTTTCGATCCGTGTGTTCATTAGAATAACTTGAGATTTTGATAAAATACCACTCCCTGGGTCCCAGTGCCCCAGATTCTGAATCAGCTGGACCAAGTGAGACCCTGGTATCGGAACCGTTGAGAAGCTCCCCAGGGAGTTCTAACAGGCAAGTCGTGCCTAGAGAATGCTTTTCGGTCTCAAGAGACGTGTGGCTCCTCTAACTCTCTCAGCCTTCTGAGGATAGACTTGGCTAAGACCTTTTGACCAGTGTAATAATTATTAGGACCCCTGGCACTCTCAGAGTATCTGGATCTGGACAGTATTCCGTGGGGTCATCTGCCGGGCTGCATGCCAAGCCCTCCATCTCCTGCACTCAGCCCAGGAGCTATCCTAGCTTCTCTGAATGCTTTTCAAGGTACCAGGTGAGAATCCCCCAAACAGAGAAACTAGCTTTTCTTCTAGCTTTTCTTCTAGCTAACTGGATTAAACCCCTGACAAGGAGAGGCAGCATTCTAATAGGGGCCCCTACTGCCCTCCTCCAACAAAGCACACACCTCTGGCTTCCACACTTGTTGAGACAAAGATGCCACTCAGTTATACCTGTGACTAGTGTCACTGGGATGATGAACAAGGGTCTGGTGAGGCCATGGGCAAGCCTTCCGTAGGACATGAGGCTCTTAACACAAAGGCACAGAGGCCTCTAACAGTCCCAGGGGATCAGAGAGATGTCAGCCTCCTCCGTTGGTCACCCCTTGGGACAGCCTGGGAGTGCCTTCTCTCTGCTAATTCTTTGTGATAAGAACCACACTAACTTAGCACCCCTGACTGCTTCCTTCACAGCCACATGGCCCTCGCATCACCAGACTTGAGTATCCCAAAGCAGCCCTGTACCTCTAATACTCATCCAACAGCCCACTCCCACCCCTGCCCACCCCTGATTCTTCCAAACTCATTGGTCCATCAGAACCACCTTCCTACCTTCAGCCCCATTATCTGCATGGAAAAGCCATGTTGAAGATGCCGCAGTGGGTGGAGAGAGGGCCCCCAAGACACAACGAATGCCCAGCCTCTGGAAAAGTAACTGGATGTGGGAAAAGTATCTTTGCTGATGTGATGAAGGATGTTGGGAGTGAACCCGTTCTGGGTCATCTGGTGGACTCTAAACCAACCAGCATTTGTCTTGAGTAACAGTGGGGAGAACACAGGAGGAGGCAGCCATGAGAAGTCAGAATCCAAGGAGGTAGTGATGCAGCCGTAAGCTGTGGAAAATGACAGGAATTGCTCGGAGCTATCAGAATGCGGGGGAGGAAAGAAGACCCTGCTCTGGAGGCGCTCAGAGAGCGTGGCTTGCAAGCTTGAGTGCCGCGAAACCCTGCCCGTTGTTTCCTACCTCCAAGCTGGAGGTGATTTGTTAGAACATTCCTCAGAGATTAATGCAATCACTTAGCAGGTTCAAAATACATTGTTTTGATTCTGTCTACTCTAAAGCATTGGCAAAGACACACCACACACACACACACACACACACACACACACACACACACACGCACACCACAGATATTGAGGTCTTTGCTAATTCATATCTTTGGCTCAACATTTCCCCAGGGACGCTGTGAACATTTTTCCAGGAAGAAATAGGCTGAGTTGGATAATTTATTAAGACTCATCCAAAAAAACCAGGAGTGGGGAAACGGGCGAGCTAAGCTGTCACAGTGACAGCTGACATGCAGAATGACAGAGTGAGTATGCTGTCCCCGCCTTCCCTGTCAAGAGGCGGGAGAAAGCCAGCTCCTTTGGTTTCTGGGCTGGGAACAGAACCCACTGAGGAGGCTGGAACAGCAAAGCCTATGAAGAACCAAGAGACCAAGCTCTCTGCATACTCACAAGGAAGGGGACCAAGAGCTGGATTCAAAAGTCTAGAGGAAGCTGGAAGGAAAGAGAGATGGGTATTTTGAGGCACACAGGAGCACTTTGGGCCATATGCAGCAAGATCATTGGGCACCAAAAACTTGTGGGAAAGCTTGCTTCAGGGTAAACATGAGGAAAATGATCTCTTCATAGTTATCTGATTCATACAGACACCCAAACTGTGGGGAGCCATCAGGGCCATGCCCCATGTTCTGCAAGTCCGAGTAGGCACAGGTGCCTGTGGCCAGCAGAGTGGGCTCTGACCAGGCCTTGGGGTCCAGTGGCTTCTGGTTGAGGTACACACCCAGGTTGGTCCTCTGTAAGGAGTTCGTAGGGTGGGTATACAGCAGCCACACATCTAAGGCATCTGCCCCTGAGGTGGGGTTGGGGAAGGCAATCACGCTTCCTTGGCAGCCTTTGGGAGGCTCTACAAGTTTACTCACTACCTGGTTGTCCTGGAAATCCAGGCCACCATTAGGACTTTGTGCCTGGACCCTGGCTCCCAGGGTGCTCCTAGCATTGAGATAGACCACCCTCTGAGCCCCAGTGCCAACCTCAGCCACCTGGCACTCCAGTGAGTTCTGGGACACAAAGTGGCCCAGCTCCCACGTGTGCCCGTGGTCGTGGCTGAGGAAGCAGAAGGCAGAGGGGGCAGGTGCGTGGATAGGGTGTAGTTTTCGGTAGGCGTAAGCAGGCACCAGCAGGCTCCCAGCTGTGTTTCGCAGCTGCAGACAGTGCCCAGGACCCACACCAAATGTGGCCCAGTCCTGGTGGGTGTTGCCGATGGCAGTATCTGTGAGGTCCTGGACGGGGCTCCAGGTCTTCCCGTGGTCGGTGCTGGTGATGCGGCACAGCCGTGTGACATTAACCCTGGTCTGCAGCTGGTGGTGTTCTGATACATGCCCAGGGACGGCGATGAAGAAAAGGAAGAGGGTCCTTGTGTGCTTATCGTACAAGGGACATGGGTTCATGGAGCGGTGGCCCTCCAGCCGGGCTTGGGTCACTACCTCCTCAGCTTGCCACTGGATGTGAGGAGAGGGAAGAAAGAGAAATACAAACTTGAGATGGCCGTGACAATGACAGGGGTTACTCTGGGGGTCCATGGGGCAGCTGTACCTTAGAGTCAAATGCCACGAAAGGACTGCTTCACCTACCAATTACCACCAGAGCAGCGGGAGCCAGGCCCTCTCCCTCTCTCAAAACCTCCCTTCCGCCCTCCCCACTTCCCTCCCTGAAGGCTCTGTTACTTTGATCCCCACCAACAGATATTTGCGCAACACCCATGATGTGCCAGACCCCCAAGACACGAAGGTAACTCAGGAGCTGGCAGATGGTTCAACAAGTTAAGGTACACGCCACCAAGCCTGAGGACTTGAGTTCAGTCTCCAGCGCCAACACAATGGAACAAGAGAATTGACTCACTCAAGTGCACGCATAGACAAACAAGTAAGTAGATGTGATTTTAAAAATTGTAAGTAACTGTGGTAGGAAGCATTCCTAACCCCACCCTTCCTCTTCCTGGCTGGTCCTGCATTCTTAAAAGGCAAAGGCTTAGTATGGACCCCAACAGGCTGGTTGATGCAAGACAGAACACGAGGGTCATCCTACATCACCTACTTACAATACTCTACCAATTAACTCAGAGATAGTGAAGACTCACACTGGGCTTCCCTGATGCCAACGCCAGGTCATGGATGCCACAGCCACACTGTCCATCCCTGCTCCACATCACTTGCCCCAATTCAGGACTCTAAGCACAGCCACTACGCCAGAAGACCAAGGGTCACTGTGTTGCCCAATGCCCCAATGCTTAAGGAGAAGTGTCAATAGCTCCATTTCATATTTTGAGAATGAGAGGCCTAAATAGGGTAGCCAAGTTGCCTAAAACCACCCCTTGGATAAGGAATGGACCCAGCCAGGCCTTAAACTCAGGTCCATTTATTTCAAGCACCATGACTGTGTATAACAATTAGGCACCATTCAAAAGAAACTTTGATGCCATACCATGTAGTTGTGATAAGAGTAATGTTATGGGGCTGGAGAGATGGCTCAGCAGTTAAGAGCACTGGCTGCTCTTCCAGAGGTCCTGAGTTCAATTCCCAGCAACCACATGGTGGCTCACGGCCATCAATAATGAGATCTGGCGCCCTCTTCTGGCGCGCAGGCATTCCTACATGCGGAACAAAGTATATGTGATTAAATAAATCTTAAAAAAAAAAAAAAAGAGTAATGTTATGAGGGCACACACAATCATCCAATCCCCAGCCCCCAGATTAATTTCCCTCAAAGGCTACCACTCCTATTAAATGACAATGAACTGCTCCTTCCTTGGGCTTTCAAGGATGCTGGGAAACTCAGTCATGATGTTTCAGTGATGAAGCATGTGGTCCACCAACAAGACTTGTTCCTGGTGAGCCCAAGTGAGATCTGGGTTGTGCACTAGAGCCCCTTGGCCATCCTGTCCCTGGATGGGCTTCCAGTTGCCTCCCAGGCTTCCTAGATCCCATCTACATCTTAGTCATCCAGGGATGAACTTGTGCCTGTGTTCTGTGAGATCTCCACTTGGTTCCACAGCACCCAGCACCCACATGGGCGTGTGTTGAGACATCCCAACTGAAGCCACTGCAGCTGGGTCCTGCCTTACCTGGACCTGATGGGTGGCTGCATTGTAACTTCCTCTTCGTAGGACGAGCAACTCTGCATGCTCATCCGTCTTGGTCAGACGTTTTTCCGCAAAGGCCAGCAGGGTCTTCTGCTTCGACAGGAAGAGCAGAGCAGGGATTCTGTAAGCATAGACTCCTGTCTGGAACAGCCTCTCCTTCTGCAGGACAGGGCAGGTCGCCATGGGCCTGAGATCTGGGCAGGAAGAGAAGATATATTGTCTGCTATCATACCTGTGCTAAGAGCCAGAGTCTTTCAATACAGGTGGCACTCATCTGACCGGCAAGCCAGTTCTTGCCTGGTGGCCTGTCTTTGAAAAGGTTCTGTTTCCTTTCTCACATCCCAAGACCCCATTTGCCAGTTGTGCGGTAGCACGGCAAGACTCCATCTTGGAATAGAGAAGC
Source organism: Peromyscus nudipes (assembly GCA_902168325.1). NCBI lineage: Eukaryota > Metazoa > Chordata > Mammalia > Rodentia > Cricetidae > Peromyscus > Peromyscus nudipes. The sequence continues at coordinate 13,225 of CABHPH010154545.1, read as the reverse complement.
GTGTTTTGTATTAGATTCCTGCCATAAGTCAGCCGTTCCCCTCACAACAGACTTGTGGCAACCTTTTGCTGCTAAGCCAGAACAGAGTAGAAGAGCTTGCTGAGTGGCACTCTGCAGCTGTCCAGATGCCAGGGAATGACACACGGGAGCCTTTTATAACTCCAGAGCCCTAGAAAGCTGTTCCAGAGAAAGAAAATGCCTGCATTCCCCAGGCTCAGCTCCCACAACTGCCTGGGGCTGATAAACCAGCTGCCCCCACTGTGTGGGTGCCACCCTGAGGCAGGCAGGGGGTGGCTGTGGATCTGGAGAGATAGGCTCTACTTACTAATGGGGCTGGGTGGAGCCCTAGAGGTATGAGAAAATGAGCAATAATAATGATAAGTACTTGCTGTAAAGAACTGGGAAGTCAGGGGATAACTTGGTGACTAAGGTTGACAAAGAGTTGACAGCTAACTTCTTAGCTAGAATAACCAGTTGCCAAGGTTATCCTCAACAAAGGCTGTATTTGATGACCTACTTAACCAGAACATAAGAACGGATGTGAAGATAAGATATAAAATCAGGTGCTGGTTGCCCACACCTTTGATCCCAGAACTCAGGAGGCAGAGGCAGGTGGATCTCTGTGAGTTCAAGGCCAGCCTGGTCTACAGAGTGAGTTCCAGGACAACAAGGGCTACACAGAGAAACCCTGTCTCAGCTTCCCCCCCCCAAAGTCATAAAACATAAGAACCTTTTGTTCCAGCTTGGAGTGAGACCCTCAGGGTCTGTTGAGCCAACTCTGAGACTGAATCTCAGCACCTCAACTCCGTCGTACTTTCTGCATTCCCTCCCTGCTAAGGGTAATTGTTGCAGGATATTTGAGCAAACTGTGTAAAGATGTGTTACTGTTTTACCTTGCCTGCCTAAGGCACCTGATTGGTTTAATAAAGAGCTAAATGGCCCATAGCTAGGCAGGAGAGGTTAGGTGGGACTTCTGGGCATGAACTTGGGATGAATCTATGCATGGAGAGGGACGCCAGTGAGACATGGAGGGAGTCAGACATACAGAATGGGAGGAAAGGTTAAAAGTCCCGTGACAGGAGGTAGATTAATAGAAACAGGTTAATTTAAGTTATAACAGATAATTGGGAATAAGCCTAAGCTAAAGGCCAAGCTTTCATAATTAATAATAAGCCTCTGTGTCATTATTTGGGGGCTGGAGGCCCAGAAGAAAATCCAACAAGAAAGCTTGCTGCAGGTAATGACTTCAGAAACCTCAATCAAATCGCTGCTGAGGTAGCAACTAGCTTCCTATGACATCTTCCCCATGCTTTACCATCTGGGGAGAGGAAATGAAAGAGTGGGTTCTGCAGACGACCCTGGATTTTTCTACCATGTAGTATATTACTCATTTACAACTTGTTCTTAACACTTTTTAAGAGGTGTAGTCTTACCAGCCTATTGTTCAAGTCACAACGAATGTTATTGGGACAATGCAGCAAAATGACATTTAGAAGGGCAGATGCTATCTAAGGAAAAAATGTTCAGTGGGTGGAGACAAATCTTCGCTTTAAAATGGAGACTTGAAGCTAGCTTTGGTGGTTCATGCAAAACAAAAAACTAAACAAAACAAAATCTAGGCCTGCAAACTGTAATCTTACTCATGGATATAACTGTCATAAAACTTAATAGGAAGGAGTTGAATACAATTAAAAGGAAAAAAATGAGGAGAAAGATGAAGTTTCAGTGTCTTAGAAACTGGATCAACTGCTGAAAAACTGGTCCTTAACGGAAATTCTTCGGGAGTCATATAATCAGATTTAAATGTTGATTTTAGGATGTTCCTGGGACCAAACTTTCTCCATTTCAATGATCTGGGCTTCGGTATACAATGTGGGGGCTTAGCCAAGGGCATCCACCTACAAAGAAGCCTGAGACAGGAAAGGGGAGTCAGAGGAGTCATCGAGAGGAGCCAGAAAAGAATCACGAGCTAGTTCTTGGGCCCCAAAGCTGGGAATGTGACTTCAGAGCAACATCAGGGGGTGAGAGCAAACCCCAGAGGAGGACCAGTGGGCTTAGCACAGTGATGTGACAAGAGCTCATGGTTTAGAGAGAGAGAAGATGGAGTCTGGGAGAGGGATGGAGGCCTCTGGCCAGAACTAGCAACTGCATCTCCTGGATGGTCCATCCTACAGAGGACCACTTTCCATTTTCAAAAGGGATGCATAGTACACAATTCAGCTTCTCAAAGAGCCATACAATAATGTCAAAGGACTCTCCTAAGGCTGTGCAGACATTGCCACTATCAAATTCCAGATGTTTTCATTGCCCATCAACACATCCTGTAACTGTGAGCTCTACCCCAGCCCAAGCTCCAGGAGACCATCAATCTCCTCTCTATCTCTGGCTTTGCCTGTTGTATACATCTTATACGAGTAGTCACCGTGGTCTTTGTACCTTGCTTCTTTCTCTTGGCATGTTGTTTCTAAGATTCATTCATGTTACGGCAGACATCAGTACTTCATTATTTATGTATTTACTTGTTTGCTGTTTTGAAAGATGGTCCTCTTTATGTGGCCAGGATGACTTCAAACTCCTGGTCCTCAAGCCTCTACTGCACAAGTACGAGAATTAGAGACATGTTCAACCACATCTGGTTTATGCAGTGCTGGACAGTGCTGCAGAGCACACACAAGGCCTCAGCATTCTGGGTGAACACTCTACTCCTGAGTTACCATTGAATCTTTTCCGCATCAGCTTTACCACTTCCATGTTCTCCCTGGGTGTGAAGGGAGTCCCAGCCCCCCACATTGTAGCCAGCAATGTCATTGTGTCGTTTCGATTCTGGGCATCCCAGAGGCTGTGCGGGGATAGCCCGGTGTAGCTTGGGTCGTGTTCCATGGTAATTAAGGATGTTGAGCATCTTTGCATGGCCTTACTGGCCACCAGAGTTAGATTTTAGCCTAGAGGCAAGCAGAAGGTTTCTAGGATTTTTTTTAGGCAGGTGATTGATCCAATCTAACCAGTTCTAAGGAAGTTCCTTTCTCAGTTTTGGGGAGAGGGAGTAGAAGATGAGCCGCTGTAGTTCTCCATGTGAGACTGGCTGGAAATCTGGATGAAACAGACAGTAGTGACCGAAGCAGTGGTGGTGGTGTCCCTAGAGACTGAGACAGCAAGAGCTACATATTCAAGAGTAGGTGCTGGTCAGTTTTCTCAACTTGACACGGATGAGAGTCAACTGGCAAGAGAGAACCTCAACGGAGGAACTGCCTCCATTGTATTAGCCTGTGGGTGTGTCTGTGGGGGCATTTTCTGATCAGTGTTTGATGTGGCGGGCCCTGGCCCTTTATAGGTACCACTCCTGGGCAGGTGGCCTGAGCTGTATAACCAGGCTGAGCAAGACACGAAAGCAAGCTAGGAAGTAAGCAGTGCTTCTCCATGGCCTCTGCTTCTGTTCCTGTCCCGAGTGTTTCAGCTTCTCTCTGTGATGGAGTATGACGGGGATGTGTAAGCTGAACAAACTGTTGTCTTTGGTCCTATCACAAAAACAGGAAGCAAACCAGGACAGGCCCGTCAGTGCTCACATGGGAAGCTGGGTCCTGGCTTCCACAGGGTCCACGGCTGTATTCCAGATCCATCCTTTAGTGTCTAACCTCTTAAGGATGACAACAAATACAGCCATTCCCGTCACAGGGGCATGTGGTATTCTGGGAACCAGGGATGGACCAGAAATAAAATAGACCAGGAAGCCTGTTCTGAAGAAGTGGGTATTTGATCAGGGATAGAAAGGTCAATATTATTTCCAATATCTACATGGTGCTTGCCAGGGATAGGCTCTGGCTGAGCATTTGACAGTGATTACTTCATCTAACCCACAGATCCCCTGCACTCTGCAAGCCCGTGAAGCTCAGAGAGATGCCTTTCGTAGAGAGATGCAGGAGCTGAGGCAACAGAGCAGTAGGTACCAGCTAATCCCAGTCCATCCAGAGGATACTAGTCTGTCTATGAAGTTGATCCCTGTGCATTAGAGACAAGACTGAGCCCAGGAGTGGAGGAGATCAGGGAAAAGGACTTCAAGGTCAGCACAAGGTGTCTTACCCACCCCTTCAGCCCAAACTCACACAGTCACTAACAACTTCCCAACCCCCACCCAGATGCTCCTTACAAAAGGCCTTATGTTCTCTAAGTACCCGATATTTCTAGAAATCCTTGTGAATTGTATTTAGAAATTTTGTTACTCACAAATACATAATCGTCATTTAATCCTCCTGCTACCCCCACATCAGTGCCATGTGGCAGACATCAGTGCCATGGCCACCAAGGCTTAAGTAGCCAAGCTGAATGCAAAGGCACTTCCGAGCTTCATCCTCTGCACTTGAGCCAGTGTCTAGGGCCCTCTGGGGCATCTTGGCATGGCTCTGCCTCCAAACAGTGGCAGTTGCTTCCAGATGATGCAATGGGAACAGAGCTAATGTCAAGAGTCAAAAGCACAGATTCTGAGGCCGGGGAGAGATGACTCAGTCAATAAAATGCTCGCCTCGACAGCATGAGGACCTGAGTTCTAGCCTAGGAACGGTGTAAAAAGCCAAGCCTGACACTGAATGCTTGTAACCCCTGGGAAGGCAGGGACAGGCAGATCCCTGGGACTCCCTGGTCAGCCAGCCTAGCTAAAGTATGAGTTCCCAGTAAAGTGAGAGACCCTGAGGAATGACACCCAAGGCTGACTTCTGTCCTCCACACTTAACCCACCCACATAGTGCCACTCCACCCTACCCAAACTCCGATTTGGGACCTTAGTACTCTTAAAAGACTGTTCACTGTTGGAAAAGTTTCTCTCTCCTCATAGTAAGCAGCAGGCTAAGTGAGGCAGCCACAGAGGTCCCCTCCACAGGCAGTGGATGAGTCTGGATGGGACCCGGCAGAGGCTGGAGAATAGACAGGTGCCTCAGTATAAGCCAAGACTTATTACAGTGGATCAGCAACGAGAAAGATGACGCCATCACGTTCCATGCAAGAAACTGCCAGTAGATCAGAAAGGACTATATAACAGCAATTCCATGTGGGCCTCCCTAAGACTACCCAAGGCTTTCTGACCCTGCTCTGACCACCAAGTTCAGAGCGTCTTCCATGAGGAAACTCACTTCTCCTACATCCTCAGGCAAGCAGGCGTCAGTGCTCTGTCACAGCTGTGAGGAAATTGAAAAGTGGGTCACAAAGGTGGTAGGTGGCTCCCCACAAGTACACAGCCTCAGGTGGTGGAGGCATGTGGCTTTGAGCCTGTATCTGCCAGATTTCACAACCCACACACTCCAGAGACATTCAGCCGAGGGTCTCAGTGCCTCCCCTTCCATTCCTGCTGGGGTACAGCCCGGCACATACCCTGCAAAGCCAGAGATCTTATTGCTGGTTCACTTGCTCTCTTTAAGAGATGCTTGATAATTTATAAACTGGCACCTTCTAAGTACTAGAAACATAAGCAACCAGGCCCCAGCCCCACCCTCCAGGACCCCAAAGAACAGACAAACATCCGTAGTTATGGGGAAGGATGAAGGGGTCTGTGTTGCTTTCCACAGAAAAGCCTTTGTTCCAAGTTAGTTTTTCTAGTTAGTCTGAGTTAGTTAGTGAGTTTTTAGTTGTTCTGAAGTGGTCTAGATGGACACTGCCTATTGGCTCCAACCCTTTTCTCCAAGGAATAGCAGTTGTCTACCCTGGGCAAATGACTGCACCAGGAAAGCAGCCTTGTTCAGGGCCATCAGCCCAAAGTGTGGTCAGCTTCTCCCCCAAGTAAAACCATCTCTAGCCAGTTCAACAACTCCAACTCCACCTGGATCGAGTGTTTGGTGGGAATCCAGTCCTAAACTGATGGGGGCCTTGAATCACACAGAACTGACACACTGAGCACTCTCTTTAGAAGCTTAGAGCAATTGTCATTCAAGGGCAAAATCAGCTGGTCGGTGGCCGATCGAGTCCCCTTCCCCAACCCGTCCCCATCCTACATGCCCTCAGGGTACCCAAGCACCCATGAAGGTGTGTGTTCTACCAGCACGGGCTCAGGTACTATGTCACCAGCATGCTCTTTAAACTGCTCTCACTGGAAGTTTTCCCACGCACCTTGACATCACTTCCCACGATGCCCTGGCAGCAAGAACTCCTGTTTATGTCAACAGAGAGACATACTGGTCAATGTAGAGATAAGCCATACCTCCAGGAGCGTGTGCCACGCAGGATCCAGGGAAGTCTGGGCTTGTAAGAACAGAGGCAGTGGGAATCTGGTTTCTAGAAGGTTGCCGTGGCTCCTGTAGTCACCTTGGCCTTGACTCCAGTCTCAGCCCTCGTCAGCTCATGCCTATATACACCTAAAGGAGTCCTCCTATTTGCCTCCCACTCATCTGACAAGGCACACTTCAGGGACAATGTCAGCATCTAGGCCCAGCCCTGGCATAATTAGGATGCTGTTTCTCATTAGTCTAGAAGAAGTCTGCCAGCTACCAACCCAGTCACTCCTGAATCAGATGACCTGGGGCAGTGTGAGTCAAGTTGTTTCTTCAAATGGATGCATTGAGCAACTCGTGCTCAGTGGGAGCAGACTTCCTGGGGTTTAGAAAAATGTAATGTTCCTTAGGGAGGAACAGGTTGGAGCCACATAGAATTTGGCTGCCATTTTGGCTCAGCCGTCGATAGCTAAATGACCCCTTAGACTCTCAGGTTCTCTGAAAATAAAGATGAAAAACTCCGTGTGGATCTTGAGCAGCATGAAAGTGCTCAGAGTCAGAACGGAGTCCCCTTTGTGAAACCCTGACAATCACACTGCATCAGCCAGAAGGCTCCGAAACAGGGAACTCACGCATTTTCTTAGTCTGCTTCTTTATCGCTGTGATACATACTATGACCAAAAACAACTATGGCTCATTCTATCACTAAAGGAAATCGGGGCAGAAACTCAAGGCAGGAACCTGGAGTCAGGAACTGAAGCAGAATGCTGGAGGATCACTGACTATTGGCTTGTTCCTTGTGGCTTATTCACTTTGCTTTCTTATACTTTCTAGGACTCTCTGCCTAAGGATTGTACCACCCACAGTGGGCAGGACCATCCCACATTAATCAAGAAAATGCCCCAGAGGCTTACCCACAGGCCAATCTGATGGGAGCATTTTCTTAATTGAGGTTCTTCTTAGGTGACTCTAGCTTGTGTCAAGTTGACAAAGAAATAAAATTAAAAACCCTGTCAGGGCACGTATGTCTGATAGCAGTTAGAAATGACTCTTTCAGAGCACAAAGGCCAGCTCAAGCTCACACAGAAATTACCATGAGAACAAGTATCCTGTCCAACCCCAGATGCAGACCACCTTTCTTACTAATCCTTGTAGCCAAGAATTACTTCAAAATAATTTACAGAACCCTCATTTTGCCTTTAAAAGTTCCCCTATTTCTCTTTCCCTTCAAACACACCCACACATGTTCTCATGGCCATGTCAATTTCCAAATATATCTCACCCCCACCTCACCCCCCTCCCTTGTTCATCAGCTACCTACAGAGAGCAAAGATCTTCAGTGCCTTGCTTGTTCTAATCTGAGGTACTTCCTGACACACCATTGGTGTCTCCATTCACTGATGGACCGATGGCTGTCATCCATGAGGGCTGGACCAGATAGCATTTGGCAGATTATAGGCTCAGTAGATATCAGCCCCTGGTGACAAGCTCTTATCTTCTGGGCCCACAATGTCCAAGGCTCCATGGCCTGTCCCGGAGGGATGAGTCACTTGGGGCACACAGCTAAAAGCATGTACCACCTTGTTCCAGTCTTCCGCAGGACATGGATGGGCTGAACACGGGACTCATCAAAAGGCAGCTAAAGTCAAGTTTGTATCAAATCATATTTCTTTTTGTCTTAGTCTTGCCAAAGAGGGAGAAAGGATTCCCTCTTTTATTCCCTTTGTTACACTGGACAAAGTTCTTTCATGATATCTTCCCATTGGCTACTCAGGTCTAGAATGTTCCCTAACTCAGAGCTAAGCACACATACTCAGTTCCTTATTTTCTGGGAGGTTTGCCTCACCTGCCCACCTCCCTGGTCACAATGGCCCTCGTCTATGGCCTCTTCTGGGTCCTCATGCTCTGGTCTTGGCCTCTCTCTCACCAGTTCTGAAAGATAGTCAAGTCAATGTACACTTGGGATTGCTCCATGGAAATTCCACTGTCCCAGTCAGTGTTCTATTGCTGTGAAGAGACACCATGACCAAGGCAACTCTTAGTAAAAGAAAGCATTTAACTGGGGGCTCACTTAGAGTTTCAGAGGTTCAGTCCATCACCATCATGGTGGAGAGCATGGCATGAAGAAGTAGCTGAGAGTTCTACATCCAGATCCACAGGCATCAGGAAAAGAGAGAGTCATGGGGCCTGGCTTGAGCTTTTGAAACCCCAATGCTCACCCCCAGTGATACACTTCCTCCAAAAAGGCCACACCTCCTATTCCCTCTCAAGTAGTGCCACTCCCTGATGACCTAGTATTCAAATCTGTGAGCCTATAGGGGCCATTCCCATTCAAACTACTACATCCACCCAAAGGGGCCCACACGAAGGGGCCTCAATAAACTTCCTTCTTAGACTTACATGCACAGGTCAGGTCATGTTCCTGAAGTGCTTGGACCCCTTATTTTCCCACCAGCTAACTGGTGGGTTCTGGAGGAGTTGTTTCAGGGTTCATGAAGTATGAGAGACTAAGGAAATGGCCCATCATGGTGACTCACATCTGTAATCTTAGCACTTGGGAGGCTTAGGCAAGAGTGGCCTCACAAGAGGCCAGCCTGGGTTACCTGATGAGTTCTGAGTCAGTTCTGGGTTACAGAGAGAGACTCTGCCTCAGCAAAGACACAGAAAAGAATGAAAAACAGTTAAAATTCTGTTTAAATGTCATAAAATGCAAGAGGAAGCAGGGATACAGGATGACAAATAGGGACCCGCTTTAGTAAGTTTACTAAATGCTCAAAACTCTGTTAAAAAAATAAAACCAGGCCGGGCGTTGGTGGCGCACGCCTTTAATCCCAGCACTCGGGAGGCAGAGGCAGGCAGATCTCTGTGAGTTCGAGGCCAGCCTGGGCTACCAAGTGAGCTCCAGGAAAGGCGCAAAGCTACACAGAGAAACCCTGTCTCGAAAAACCAAAAAAAAAAAAAAAAAAAATACACACTGATGCATTCCCCAAACTTAGCATGGTGCCACAAATGAAACACCATAAATATCTTTTGTATGTAGAATTTTTTTTTTTAAATTTTGACATGCATTTACTTTTTTGTTTTTCAAGACAGAGTCTCCCATGTAGCTCAGGCTGGCCTGGAGCTTGCTATCTGTCCCAGACTGGCCCCAAACTCCTAATTCTGCTTTAGCTTTCTAAGCCCTGAGATGATAGGCACACACGCCACGCCCAGTTTTATAATAAGTAAATAGACACCACTGGGGACCAGTTTTAACTAATGTTATTACAGATGATGTTTATTTACTTTCCCGTACTCCTCCATGTACACACCAATTTCATTGTTAGTTTACGCAACAGAAGAAGAAAGGCATGCAGAGAGACAACGAGATAATAGAGGAAAGAAGCGGGTTGGCAGAAGAGACTGGAGAACTTGTCCTATCTGAGCTACATGGAACAAACACAGCCCGCCGAGCAATGCCTACGGCGTGTGAAAATGGTGGGTGCTGCATAAATACCCGCAAAGGGGTCCAGGGCTCTTGACCCCACTCGCTGGCTCACTCCCATTCTCAGAAACTTCTTTCTCTTTCCTAATAAACTATTTTTGTTACCTACCACACGTCCTTGGTGCAGTTCCTTGTCCTGGGACATGAGAACCTGGAACCTTCAGTGGGCACCCTCCCAACATTCTTCTGTCCCTTCGACAGCCGGCACAGCCAGGGAGTGGGGTCTGGATGTTTCTTGTTTCTTTCTTCTGGGCACCCCTTCACTTTCTGGGGGCAAGCTGAGAGACGGCTAGCATGGGGGCGCCTCTCCGTTTCCTTCCTGTCTCCCCCGCCACACCCCCACACCCCCAGAGTCTGCTGCCAGGAGTGGGTGCTCCTAAAACTTTTCTCCTGCCCTAGGGACCTCACCTAAGCTTCTTCAGAGGCAAACAGGCTTATGCATGAGCTGGCAGTTGTCAAGCCTTCAGAACTTTAGACTGAAGGGCACCTGCCTGGGGGCTGAGGGTGGCCCACCTTGAAGTTGTGGTAGGACCCATAGCAGCCCAGTGCTAAGTCTGGGAGAGTGCTGTGCTGAACGCCACAGCATAAACAGAGGCCCATGCTCACACAAACATCTAACTGACCACAGGCTGAGACCAGCAAAGGTAGTGGTGTCCACATGGCTTTTGGGGGTCCATGTGCACTACACCCCAGATTTTCCTGCTCTACTGGCATTCCCTCCTACAATCCTGTCTTCCTTTCTTCCATAATTTCTTACTTCCTTTCACCTTCCCAGCTGCCCCAGGCAGGATGGCTGGAATGACGGACTCAGACAGATGCAGCTCTAAGCTTAGGCATTGGCAGCATAAATGCTGACTTTGTTGTCTACGGGGTCCTATTGCCCACCAGCTTTGCGGGCTGCCAGGGCCAAGCGGTTCCTAATTTACTATCCTCCCACTTTCTGTAGCTGGGATAGATTCACCTTGGCTCCATCACACTTTGATTCCTCCCAGGTCCTCTCTGTTCGTTTACTGTGAACAGTCGTGCCCCCGGGAGCGTGGAGCTAATCCCCCAGGTAAAAAGACAGTCCCTTTGAGTGTGTAATCCAAATGGGGGAGGGAGGACCCACTTGTTCTCACTTTTAACCTGAACAGGGATTTAAAGCAAAAGAAACCAAAGCCGGCTAGTCACAGAAGCCAGCTCCTTCACTGAGCCTGGCTGCCCAATAGCTTGAGACTATTTTTAGAGCTCTTAAGGAGACAGGCCTTATTCCATGAAGGTAGGAGAAATAACCTCTGGCATGCTTATAGTAGGGACTTGGTCCTGGGAGAAGGACAGCATAGGCACTTGATTTAAACCCCAGACAAGGTAGCTACAGAAGATCAGGACGTTCAAAGCAGTCCTTCCAATTCTCCTGGAACTTGGCCTGTGACTCAGAGGTAGGCTGGGAAGCAGAGCTTCTTGGGGACCAGGGCAGAGGAGAGAGATGCTTCTCTCCACTCCCAAGCTCCTGGTGCTTCTTTCCCCCCATACTGTCACTTGAACTACATGCTACGGGGCAGTCTCAAGAACTGGAATAGGAGTTTTTCAATAACTGAAAATCTTAAAGAGATGGCCAAAGCGGGGACCTGAAAGTGGTCAACGTGCTGAGCGTGTGACAGCTGAGTATTTAGCCCTAAATGGGACATCCATGTCATGCTCTCCAGGGTCCAGGGAACACTGTGGAGAGGAGGCAGAAGGACTGTAGGACCAAAGGATGAGGAAGGGAGGGACAGACAGAAGGGAAGGAAAGGGGAGGAGGCTCCAGGGGAGGAGAGGGACTATTTGGGAGAAAGTAGAGAAGGGTAAGAGAAGTGCTCCCACGCATATCTGTGTGTGTGTGTGTGTGTGTGTGTGTGTGTGTGTGTGTGTGTGTGTGTGTGTAAAATCACAGTGCATTATATACAAATATGATATTGTAAGTGTTTTAAAATTAAATTAGGGCCTAGAGATGGCTCAGTACTTGGGATTCGGTTCCCAGCCCCCATACGGAGCTGCTTACAATTGCCTGTAACTCTAACTCCAGAGACCCAGTGTCGTCTCTGGGCTCCAACGGCACCGCATTCGTGTGCACAACCCCACACACAAACCTTTTATTTTTAATCCTGTAAAAATCTGTGTCTTCTAGAGTACATGACAATTTCAATCTAAACTCTTTATGATGAAGGGATTCGGCCAACTTCTGCCACAGGGAATCTAAAGCCTCCTTGTCTCCAACCAACACATAAAGCAGGAAGAGAAGCTTGTGGTCCCTTCTGGACAGAGATTCTGTCTCTTATCGGCATTGAAGACAGGACAGAAGATTGACTGACCACTACCCTTGTGCTCCCCAAAAAGCTTTCTGGGACCACCGCTCTCAGCAGGGAGTCCTGGCAGCAGGATAGGGGTGGGGAGAGGGCAACATCAAGATTAACACAAAGAAACCAGTTGGCAGAAAGTCTGGAGACCCTTCCCTCCCTGAGCCCCTGACCACACACAGAGCATGTGCAGATGAGCACCCAACGTACAAAACTGAGAGAAGGTGGGTGCCATAGAAATGACCTATCAGGGGTCCTGAGACTCCTTGCCGAGCGAGCGCATCGGAGCTCTGTCTCAGCACCTGAGCCCACCCCCACTCTCAGGAGCGTCGTTCTCTTTCTTAACAAACTGTCTCTAGTTCTGTTACTTTACTGCGTTCCCTTGGTACAGTTCCGCATCCTGGAACACAAGGACCTGAAAACTTCAGTGTACCCTCCCAACCCTGACCCGTGCCTTTAACAACAGCGGTAAGTGATTTAACGAAAGTATTGAAATGTGGGTTAAGAAGCTGGGAGATGGCTCAGCACACACAGCGAGGGCAAGGACCAGAGTTGGATCCATGCATGATGGCATGCACACTTGTAATCTCAACACTTGAGAGGCAGAGACAGGAGGAGCGCTGGCTAGGGCTCTCTGCTCAGCCAGTCTCGCCTAATCAGTAAGCTCCAAGACAATGAGAGACCCCCATCTTAAAATAAGGCTGATAGTAATAAGGTGAGTCACCCCTTTAAATATGGTGGCTCACCCCTTTAATCCCAGAACTCAGGAGACAGAGGCAGGAGGTTTTCTGTGAGTTCTAGCCCTGGCTCGTCTACATGGCAAGTATAGGATAGTCAGGACTACATAAATACGTAGAGAAACCTTGTCTCAAAAAACCAATAATAATAACAATAATAAATTAAAAATAAAAAGGAAGGTGGATAGCATGTACAACACAATATGGGAAGTTGTCCTCTGACCTCCATGGGACGTGGGAACACATTTTAAAAACTAAAGCGTGGCTTAAGGGTGCTTGTTGATTCTGAGCTGGCTGGATCACCAAGTGAAAACTAACAAACTTATGTGGGTGTGCTTGGTTCCACTGCAAATTTAACTTATATTTAGGTCTAAAGGAGCAACAGATGAAGTGTTTAAGAACATTCACTGGGTGATTCTCCTTTGAGAGGCCCATGTCCACGTTCTACGGTGTGGGTGTGTCTTACTCTCTTCCTCAATGCCTTCTTTCTTACCCTCG
>CABHPH010154544.1:3497-21612 GCA_902168325.1 Peromyscus nudipes | reverse complement strand
GCATGTACCACCATACTCAGATCTTAGAAAATATTTTTTCTTTTTTTAAAAAATTTTTTATTCATTTTTCATTCCAACCACAGATTCCCCCCCATCCCCCTCCCCCCCCCGCCCCTGCAGCCACCCCCAGCTACTCCTCATCCCCTCCTCCAACAGGGTAAGTTATGCTATGGGGAACAGCTAAGCCTGGTACATTCGGTTGAGGCAGGACCAAGCCCTTCTCCGATGCATCCAGGGTGAGCAAGATGTCCGACCATAGGGCTCCAGAAAGCCAGCTCATGCACCAGGGATAGATCCTGATCACACTGCCAGGGGCCCTTCAAACAGACCCAACTACATAACTGTCTCCCATATGCAGAGAGTCTAGTCCGATCCCACGCAGGTTCTACAACTGTTGGTCTAAAGTTCATGAGTTGCTTTGAGCTTGGTTCAGTTGTTTCTGTAGATTTCCTCATCATGATCTTGACCCTCCCTTGCTCATATAATCCCACTTCTGTCTCTTCAACTGGACTCCCAGAGCTCGGCGTGGTGCTTGGGGGAGGGATGGAGTAAGAGAGAATGAAAGCGTTATCTTGGAAAATATTTTTGTGTGTTGATAAAGTATACAATAGTCCAACTTCAGTTCAGGGCAACACTGGGTTACCCAAAGCATGGAGGAAGCTCCTCTGAGGAGGGGATTGAGGTGCTTGATAATTACCAGGGAGCAGCCAGAGAGCATTGTTCAGTGTAGCTACTACATCTCCTGTGTAGCATGAGTTATGCCCATTCTGCAGGTATTGGTGATGAAACAGAACAGTTCATGGGCTTAGCCCAGGTAATCCAGCCAGTCATGGTGAGCCAACAGCATCTCTAACCTCTGACCATTTTCCCAGACAGACTTCAGTCTTCCTCCTTCCAAACTGGGTCAGTGAGTGTACACTCATGATGGCACTCATTCTTCTTAGATGTGGTATGGATGATGTGACTCAAATTGTCAGGTCAAATCTGAACAACATCACCATCGTTCAAGGACTCAAACTAAAGCCCCTTATTCTTGCTTTTAGGGAGTGAATGGGAAGTGGTAATCCAATTCCCCAATCCATCTGTTATTTATGAGAAAAAAAATAAAATGTTGGCTCGCTAGAAATATATACATGTGTGTGTTTATACTGTGTTTATAAATATGAGTAACTATTTTATATTATGTTCAATTTTTAGAAATCTTTAAATCTTAACTGAAAAGGTATCTGATTTCACCAAAGCCAGAGAGCCAGATCTTGACAAAATCACTGTCTTTAAAGCCCCAAAAGTCCATTTATGGATTCATTCAGTGAATGTTTGAAGCCTATTCTATTTGGTCATAGTAAGGGGACCTCAGAAAGGTCAGTACCATCAAGGTGCTGCCTTTCAAATATGTCAAACCCTGGTGGGAGGGACTGCCATGGAAAAGAAGAACTTGATTTCAGTTAAGTTCTGCCAGGGGACACGGGAGTCACCTAATCCAGATCTGAAAGCAAAGGACTAAGTGGCCGCTAGGGCAGAGAGGTGGGTGACGTTGGCATTGGGATTGACTCAAAGATAACTGGTAGCCAGGTACACAGACAGCCAAATGACTGCTGTGTTCCCAGAAGGAAACAATACAGGTTGCAAGGAATCTTCACGGAAGAGATGGGAAGGGATGGTACTGTAAGGAAGGGCTGAAGCCAGAAACAGGTTGAAAATTGGAGCTCTGTGATGGAGAAGTGCTGAAATATTTAGAGCAGTTATGCAACATATCAGAATAGCTCTTTGGACAATGACTAGAGATCTGACTTTGAACTAAGAAATATTACAGAAGCATTTTTATGTAGAGAACACGTCCGGGACAAATTTAAAAAAAAAAAAAAAAAAAGCTGAATTCCACCAGATAAAATATGACTTCATTAACATATTGCTTGCTATTAAGGAAACTGGTATTTCAACCTAGGTTGAACTAAAATTTACCTTTTCATTGTTGTAAAAATTTTAAAGACAGTATTGAATGAAGACAAGATTGCTGTGCTATTGTGTTTTAAAAAGCAGCTATTTTTTTTTCTGACTTTGCTGCAGTCCTAGGATAACCATTTATACATCAAAAATGTACTTGGATAATTACAAATAAATATTAGTTATTCATTAAGAGAGACCTGGCATTTCACTGATCTTAAAATTATAAACCTGCATTTAAAAAAAATAAAACTAACACATGAGTAATTTAGAACTGGCTTCTCTCCAAAAGCAGGGTTTACTTTAGCAGCTTTAACTGATTTGCTCACAATGTTAGCAGGCAATTTTGGAATTGTGTAACCAAAATCTAAATGGCTCTTAATAGCCCCAAAGAATTAATATGTCTTCTACAATGTGAGCAGTTTATTCCCTTCACACCAGTAGATTCTGGTTCACTGATTATTAAATTCGGGGATTATTTGTAGGAAAAATAAATGAACAAAGTCCTCTTGTAGATTTGCCCTTTTTTGTTTGATTTTGTTTATTTTACTTGGGTTTCATCCACCGATACTAAGTCATTCATTTCTCAAATATTGGGCACAATTGTGCACCAGACATTGCAATGCACTGTGGGATGTGGGTGATGACGTTTCAGTTCCTGTCTTCAAAGGATCCACCAGATGGTGAGGGACACTGGAACAGAGATGACGTGTATTTAAATGATAAAATAAATCCCATGGCAGGAGTTTAACTCGGGTCTTAGAGAACATGGCTGAGCAAGCACACACACACACACACACACACACACACACACACACACACACACACACTGGTGCAGTTTCTCTTATCAGAGGGTTTCTTTGAGAGCCTGATTAAAACCTATCACTGACGAAAGGCATTTTGAACAAAGAAACAGAGATACAAAAAATGCTGAGTATGTTAGAGAAAGTCAGTTAGTTGAGACTGAACAGAGATCTTTTCTACAGACGTTAGAAGGAACGTGGACTGCCAACGGAGGTGAGGAGGTGAGGCATCTCACAGGGGCTTCCCATTCCATGCTAAGTATCTTGGCAGCTGATTAAGGGTCTGCACCAGAGTTCCAAGCAAGCCTCCAGCTTCCTAGGCATAGATAACCCTTTATGTCTGTTTTCATCATTCCCAGAAGGTGTTGGCATCCTAATCAAGTGAGAGAGCAACAGTAGATTATGAGAAATCTATAAGTGAAGCCCATGGTCCCTTGGGCAGCTTCCACTATAATAACGTCATACCTGCCACAGAGTTTCGTTTCCAATCCTTCATGTGTACGCTCACATAAAACTAAGAAAAGGCTTTGGGAATTAAATCCCAATGATTTAATTTATAAAATAAATGGAAGAACAAAATTAAAACAGAAAATTAGTGCTTTTAAGAATAGTTTCTCTGAGTGGGTTTCATTGGGCAGACTTTAAGAAGCCTGATGGAAATTTATAGCTAATTTTGAAACATTTGGTGCTTTTCAAAGACATAAAAACAATGGTGAGTGGGATAGGGAATGCAAAGTGATATCTCAAATCATGCATGCATATGTCTGCATACATGCTTGAGTACATGTTATATGTGTAGACATGTGAGTGTTCGTTTTCTTTTGCACCCTACCATTTAGGCAGCAGTGTGGTTTTCCAGATGCGGTAACTATTAGTAGGGTGAGGTATCAACCACAAGCATTCACAGAAAAACATTTCAAAGACTTAATTTGAATATTAAGAGCAAACACAGGAAGCCTCAAAGCAAAGCAATGACATCATAAATCTAAGAGTGGGGGGAAATTTGGAGAGGAAAAGACCTCCCTGGGAGCCTTGATCTGGAAATACTCTCAATCTGGGATGGGAACATGCAAAAGGAGACCTCAGCTTCCTGGAGAAATCTGGTTCCTCTCTCTATTACCCACTTTTCTTGTTGCTGTTGTAAGATACAGAACAAAACAACTTAAGGAAGGAAGCATCTGCTGTGGCTTACAGTTCAAGACGATACATCCCATCATGCAGCGGGAGACACGCTAGGGGCAGGAACAGAGAGGCAACTGGTCACACTGCCTCTGTCAAGAAGCAGAAAGTGAACAGGAGGTGAGGCTAACGCTGTAAAGCCTCAAGACCTGCCCCTAGCGACTCATTTCCTTCGAGGAGGCTCTAAAAACAGCGCAAGCACTTTGGGACTGTTTCAACACAAGCGCTAAAGGGTACATTTCACGTGTGAACCGCAACGCCTCTGAACCTGCCTTCTGGAGATGGAGAAATTTGAGGCTGGAAGAAAACGGTTGCCATGGAAGGTCTGGATAGGAGATGGGGTATTTTGCTTTGGCTGTCCAAGGGTTCCTCTCGCAATCAGATTTTCTTACATCCACAGTCCTTCCCATTGTAGGACCTGAGACTCTTACGAAGAGAGCATGGGAGAAGGCAGTCCTGCCTTTAGAAAGACAAACAAAAACTAAAGAACAAGAATACATCCGTATAGCAGTGGTGGTGCACGCCTTTAACCCCAGCACTCGGAAGGCAGAACCTGGAGGATCTCTGAATGCAAGGCCAGACACCGGAGGCCTTGGCGGGTTGGGCCAAGGTGCCCGGGTGGGTGAGGGAGACATGCCTTGCAGAGAGAGAGAGAGAGACAGAGACAGAGACAGAGACGACAGAGACAGAGACAGAGAATGCTGGGCGGGTACTCCAAGGGGCAGGTCCCCCTGGGGTGATTCAGAATACTAACAACCCCCCCACATACACATACAAACCACAAAACAAACAAAAAATATATCATTGCATCCAAGATCCTTGCAAGGCATACTTTATAATCACCCTAGATGTCTGGAAGAACCTTTTTGTGTGATGCCAACTAGTCTATTGTCTGATGCTCAGTGCCATTTAGAAAAACTCAATCCTATTCTCTAAACATCTAAGGCATGAACCTTTTGACAAGATGAAAAAGGGCAAAAAAACAAAAAAAAAACCCTCACAACCAGAAAGCAATCAGGCCAAGTGGTCAACCATGGGGGAATTGTAGAAAAAAAAAATTTTTTTTCAATGCAGCCCTTGTGATTAACTGTAGAAAACAAAACTGGTCACTACAAGTCAGGACCAAGAAAGAAGCATGAAGTTACTAATTATACACTCAGGGGTTTATCCTTCCCTAGATACGGATGCCTAACTTGCTTCAAAATGAATCAGAGTGGCAGTCAAAGGTGGCGGGGAGACTGGGCTCTGTGGCAGCAACTGCAGAGGTAATGAAATCCTCTTATAAGCCCACGTGGCCTCATAACGATGGAGCGTTTTCAAAGCTCGAGTTCGTTAAACAGCGAAGACTCAATACTACTATTCACTGTGCCGCTTTCCAAGGGAAAGCCTCCAGTGTGCATTGAATATTTTAGTATTTTCTTAGAAATGATTAGTTTTTTTAATTGCTACAAAAAAGTGTTTGGGCAAAAACCACTTTCACAATTATTCCAGCAAGGAGTACAGGCAGGAACTAAAGAAAAACAGAATTTTACCAAATCCTTCATTTTGCTCTTTATTTTTTTTAACCACATTAGTGAACAAAGCAATGAAATAATATATTGGCATGTGCATGAGCTGAAAGTGTTGCAGGGTGTTATTTGTGATAAAGAGTTGGAGGTTAGAAAAACGTTATAAAAGAAAACGGTATGATCCATTGGTAAGCAGAAACTTGAATTGTCGCGCAATGCACTTACACACATTTAAAGGCATTTTCCTTCAGCTCAGAGACTGATACCTGGAAAGAAACTGAAAAACACAAGTGGAAAGCAATCTTACCCCTAAAGTCTACTATCTACAGATGATCAAAGCCAAAGCTTTTCCATTTTTCAACTTTTTTTTTCCTCCCACAGATACGTTTAGTTTTACAAAATTGAGATTCTGGATCTATACAGTTCGGATTGAAACTTAACATTTAACAGGTATACTTTAGTATATTTTCATTAAACAATTTGTGAAAACATTATTTTAATCAACCAGGTCATTGAAAGTGTTATTTTAATTAATTTAACAAGCCGGGTTATTTGGGTCCTGTTTCCCCGGCCCTTTAGTGCTATAAATAGACCGAGGGCTACATCCTCGCCCGTACCTTCCTCTGTATCAAATACTGAATGGATTTCTATGAGTGAGATTCCTTAGTAGGCCATTTTGATAGGCAATGCCTACTGAGAATACTAAGTAAAAGCAGGGAGACAATTGGAAAGTCAGTTTATCACCTACCTTTTGCTAATAGTTGTCCTTTTAAACACAACCCCACTACTAGGTTCTCAGTCTATTTTCAGAAATACGATTTTTTAAAGAAGACATTGGTACACTACTGCAATTCTTTTAAGGTTTGATTTTTAGTGTCTGTTAGTCTACTATACTTATGCATTTACTTACACTGTTCTTACTAAAAAAAAAAAAAAAAAGAAAAAAGGAAGGACTCAAGACCAAACCTGGGCCACCCATAGTGTGCCACCCACTCTTCTCCCTCTAATCCAGAGATGGTTTTGGTAGGGGCATGTGACAATCAAGGCAGGAAATCAGGAGCCTTTGTGGCATTTGGATATTGTGGCTGAGACATGGAATCTCTGCTGACTGTGCTACAGACCTATGTGTCTGGTCACCATGAGAAGAATGAGGCTAATTCACAAGAAGAAGAACCAAGAAATACAACCGAGCATCCTGAGACATTGTGTGAACCTGCAATCTGGAAATTGGAGTTAAGTGGCTGGGGCCAGAAAACAATAATATTGTTGAAAAACTGGCTTGAGCTATGAGTCTATCAGTTACATGAAAGGAACTTAATTTCTATAATAAGAAATGACCATTTCACTGGGTGGTGGCTGAGCATGCCTTTAATCCTAGCACTCGGGAGACAGAGGCAGGTAGATCTGAGTTTTGAGTTTGAGGTTAACCTGGTCTACAGAGCAAGTTCCTGGACAGCCAGGACTACACAGAGAAACCTTGTCTCAAAAAACAAAACAAACTAACTAATGAACAAAAAAAAAAAACCTTTTCTTGTATAATTACCACTGGTTAGTAGCAAATAAAAGAAGCTGGACTCAACCTCAGATGAATGCCAGGAGAAGATTCCCGAACAGAATTGCCCCCACAAAACAGCAATGACTTGAGAAACTGAGGTAAAATGTAAGGTAAACCTTAGGCTGTGCCTCTTGCATGTGCAGGTGGCTGTATGCATTGGGAGAGCGGGGAGTTTTGCAAACACTGCCTGGTGCACCATCCAAAGGAAAGTTCTAGAACATCTGCCCACCCAAGTGAGCTTACCGAGATTTCTATTTGCATATGATCTTCTGTTTTCTTTGGAAGCTCAGTTTTATTATTTAGAGAATTTAGAGCAACTGCCTGTCAAGTTTGAGCCACTGAAAGGGGATCCTAGGATTTAAAGCAATCTGATCAATCCTGCATCACCAGGTAGGGAGCACCCACTTCTGAGATCTCCAGTGGTCCTCTTTGCATGTTAAGCTTGGAGGGTTTAGAAGCGACTGCCTAGCATCCGTCTTTGAGTGAGATCAGCAGAGCTTGTTCTTAGACTTGCCCAGATGGAGTACAGTGAAGAAGCCACTCAGTACAAGAAAGACCCAGTTCATAAAAGCATGCAGCCTTGCTCCAAGTACTCACCGGCTCCCCTCACACATGCTCACATGTGGATGCACATGAGAGATCACACACTCACATGTACGAGCACACCGGCCATGATGTCAATTAGCCATCATTGTGATAGCAGGTGCTCATGTGGGAGAGGCAGAAAGTACTGGAAGCCATCCATAAACGTCTAATGTTTCATTTGTACTTGAGTTTACACTGGTAAGGAGGAAAACGAAGGATGTACTAGCATTTTGTCATTCCTTGACAGTCATTATTTGTAATAAATCCCCAGGAAATCTGGCCTCTTTAATGCTCAGATGCTCCCAATCTATTTGCACGATTTAGCTGAGATCTACAGATGCCCCGCCCCACCCTCTCACATCTCGCTCTCTGTCTCCTTGGTATGAATTGTAGGGGCAAAGTAAACAGTGGGCTCTGTTCAAGTTTCCTTTTTTACAAATGAGCCATAAAATTGTCCATTAATCAGTGCTGGTTCCCAGGGGCCAGTTTGCATTGTGGACATTTCCTTTTCCCTTCCTGATCCCCATTTTGTTGAAGAGATTATTCGGAGAGAGAGAGAAAAAAAATGGCATGGCACACAGTAATAAGCCCCAAAGAACAGAGTTAGGCAAGGCAGCTTTTGTCTTTTCCTGTATGCAGTTTCTGGTCTGAGCCAAATTCTCATCATTCAGCCATTCAAGTTCCAGAATTTGCTCTTGTTCACTTTAGACATACTTTAGCATTTAAAATACTCTTTCTCCTTCGCAGAGGACATGGAGTGCCCATCTACTAACAAGTGCTACATGTAAGCTCTTTAGTCCCTTAAAAAGCCCCATAGGATCTTCAGGGCAGAAAGCCCTGATCACATAAAGACTGAGATACCGCGAGTCATCCAAGTTCTGCATTTCAGCACCCCCACCCCCACCCCAAGCCCCGAATTCCTGCACAGGCTATTCTGACAGGCTGTTCTGACAGCCTCTGCACCTCTCTTCAGAGTGTTTCCTTTACAAGACAGAAGGAGGAAATCTACACGAAGCTGGAGCTACTCAAGAGAACAGCAGGCCCAGACTGCCCACCTTTCAGCTGTGGCTTTCTCTCCTGGGAGCAGGAGCAGAGACCAGCATATTTTCCCAAACAGCCCAGTTGGATGAGACCACACCCACACCCACACACGCGCACACACACACACACACACACACACACACGAGAACAGACACCCCTGCACCTTCATCAACAGACGAGCTGTTTACATCAATATATTTAGTACCCACCCGTTTTGAGTACAATAAAAAAGTCAGTACAAAATTAGTGCAAAATGTTGCTTTGGTTTGGTTTGGTTTTAAGGCTTGGTCTTTTAATGTCCAGGCTGGCCTTGAACTTACTAAGTAGCTGAGGGTGACCTTGAACTCCTGATCCTCCTGCCTCTTACTCTTGAGTGCTGGGATTATAGTGTGTTACCATTCTCTGATTTATGTGGTGCTAATGATGGAACTCGGGACTTTGTACATACGAGGCAAGACTCTGAGCTGCATCCCCAGGAACCGTCAAATTTTTGATGGGCCTTTCACAAACAGACTTCCTTCCTTTGGTTCAGGGTGGCTGGTGCCTTGTGGAACCCCTTTCCTTCTATTTCGCCCCTTATTTACATTTAAAATAAAGCTCCCATACCCTCTCTTAAGGGATTTCTTTATTTTGCTTTACCATTGTCAAAGAGCTAATCTTGTTGTCTAACCCAGTGCGGAGGGAGAGCCACGAGGATAGACTAACTGGTGAGAATTTATATTTCTCAAAGAAAGTCACCCTGAGGTTAACTTGGAAGCTAAGTGGTTTCAAAAGTTTATCTCACAAGCGTTAGGCAAAATACTGATCACCCTCAGTAAACTAAATACCTTGATCAGAACTGATGTTCACGAATCTTCGCCTGGGAGAGTGGGTGGTTCCATGATCTGCCTTCAACTCCATAAGCTTTCCTTCAATAACGTTGCCCATCTGAACGTCTGGACTTGCATTGGCTGTGACTCACTCACACCCAGTGAGCCGTTGCTCTCTTTCAGAGAAGCGCGAATCCCTTGAATCATCGATTTTGTTAGCACAAACATGTTGGATTTCGCTAACATACTTTAAGACTTTATTAGCCTACCTTCCTTTACATGTCCTACAGGCTTTGGCAGTTTTGCACATTTAATTGAAACACACTGGCTTCTATAAAAATTAGAAAGAGAGAACATGCTTGAATAAGAAAAAAAAAAGAATTTCTCATAATCTCTCTATATGAGCACTTGGAGGGCTGACAGTCCCTGCTGCCCTCACGTCCCACAGCGTTGTTTACGCAGCTTGGATCTGAAGTCTCGTCTGACCCAGGATCTGTTTCAGTCAAGCTGTGTGAAGTCTCTTGGCTTTCGTGGGGGTGGGGGAAGAAGGTTGGGGTGCCGGGGGGAGGCGGGGGGCAGACGGCACTGTCCAGACTGGAAGCCAAGAGACATCTTCATTATGCATGCTTCCCTTGGCGTCTCTGTCACCCAGGAAAAAAACGGTCCTGGAAGAGCCGTGGATGGAAGGGCAGCTCCTGTGTCAGGGGATCCATGTCTAGACAAGAACTTGACAAGTATGTTCCATCCATCTGCCCAGGCCCACTGACTTCTGTGGCTTCCTAAGCAACTTAACCCTGATTTACCTCTGGGCGAGCCAACTACTGCTGAGTTCCTCTGTGAGGCAAATCACATTCTCCCCCTTGGAAACAAACGATGCATTTTAAGAGTAACATATGCAGGCCCTGGCCTCACTCTCTGGCATGTTGTTAGAAGCCAAAAGTGATTCCTGCTAGGACAAGGTGGCCCGATTAGGAGTAGGTGATAATCTCAGATAATCCACCTTCCCCATGTAGCCATTCCAGTAATTCGTTCCGTATTGACCTTCACAGGAGAGACCAGGTTGTTCTTGGATAGCAAAGCAGGATTGCAGACACACTCACACTTCACTGAGAAGTGAAGGAAATGTTCTACCTTCTCTGTGGGTACGTCACAAACCCACCCAGGCACTCCGGAGACATATGCAGCGACCTACTCAAACACAATTCAAGTCGGCAATTTAAATTGGTTTTTCCAGACATGAGGTGACTGTTTCATTTTCTTTTAATCTTTTCATTCTCGTGTATCTTATAAAAAAAAAAGAGGGCTTGTGTGTTTACAGAGTGAAGCTGTTTATCATCCCAGGAATCGAGGCCTGATGATTATGAGCCAAATTGAGAAACCTGTGGTCTGCTCCTCTAACTCAAAGTTTTTAGAGCATCGGCCACCCAAGAAGGGTGACTGAGTCCTACTTCTGCACCAACTAATGGCATGACCTCCAAAGTGAGGAGGTGAGTTCCAGGACGTTCTGGACGTGTGATCTATGCTTGTGGGCCTCAGTCCCTTCCCACCTCATGTGGCAAGCTCAATGGCTAACATGAAGGGCTCCCAGAGGCCTTTGCCACAGTACTGAAGTTAGAGAAGTCTCTAATAGAGTGGTTCTCAAACTTCCTAACGCTGTGAACCTTTAATACACTTCCTCACGCTATGGTGACCCCACACCAGAAGTTCGTTGCTACTTCGTAAGTGTAATTTTGCTACTGTTATGAATAGCAATGTAAATTTCTGATATGCAGGATATCCGATATGGGACCTCTGTGAAAGGGTCATTCCACCCCCCAACGAAGTTGCCACAGGTTGAAATCCACTGCTCTAAAAACATCGACCCCTCACCCCTTTTCTCTGGCCAGGAGGTTCCTGCTGAGGCTGATCTGGGGCAAGAAGGCAGCTGAGACACATCCCTCCTCTAAAGCTCACATAATTTCCAGTGATTTCTTTTTAGGAAAATGGGGTAGGAGGAAACATTCAATACTCTAAATATAAAATCTTGTACAGAGCTTACTATTATGGAGAAAACAATTTTAAATGAAATGGTAATCTTAAAAACTGAAAATGACCACAAATATAAAATAAGGAAAAAAAATCGTTTACGTTTCCCTTAGAAAGTTTTCATTGTCTCTTCATTTAACAATGATTTATATTATTTTCCATAGAGTAAGAAAATTGATACTGAATCAGGATCTACTACGGCTTATCAACATTGGCTTGCAGTGTTGAGCGTCAAGAAGTTAAGTTCACATTAAGAACATGGTATTCCGGAGGCCATATAAGGCAGATTTGTTTCTGGGTTCGCTTCCTGAATAAGCTTTAACAGTACAGGGGATTTCTAGCTTGTTCAACGGCTAATTTCTTATGCTCTCCAGTTGATAGCATTGATTGCCCAGTGTGCTGATTTCTGTGGAGCACTCATGCATCATAGCTTTCAAAACATCATCGTCCCCGTGAGGATCTTGTATCACATTTGCAAGAAAATTAAACCTTTCTCCAATGCG
This sequence comes from Peromyscus nudipes, assembly GCA_902168325.1. Lineage (NCBI taxonomy): Eukaryota > Metazoa > Chordata > Mammalia > Rodentia > Cricetidae > Peromyscus > Peromyscus nudipes. The sequence goes on along the minus strand of CABHPH010154544.1, from coordinate 9,660 downwards.
CTTATCCTGTCTCTTTAAGTAATCAACCAGTCCAAAAAGCTGACTCATTATTTCGATGGGAAAATTTATTTCTTCTCTGATATGACTTGAAATAAAAACTTGCATTGCATTTTTATTTTGGGGTCGTGAAATATTTTATCAGATTCATAGAAATACATAAACATAATGTCTTTGTCTAGTCCACTTATAGTTATGTATACTGCATACAAAGCAAATTCTTGGCAGGAGAGAATTTTAATATTTGAATAGGTAGCAATGAAAATTGAATCCTCAGTTAGGACTGTATGAAAACGGTCACTGGAAATATAATTTTACAGAAACTTCTGGTCTCGTAGCTTTCACACATTGTTTTTCCTTTGCCCGACCAACTGAGAAACAGAATGTGAGAATTTTCTGGCTTCATGCCTTGATACCAATAGAGTTATTGTATTGTTAATTCTAACTATGACAAGGCAGAACAGTGGTAAGAACTTAACTGTGTAAAATCTACACACTATTAAGCATTCTCCACTAAAGCCACATCTATACTTCCCCAAATTAATTCCTTAGTTTGATGCTAATGTCATTTATTGGTACTGTGGTGAGCAGGGGCCATTGTTAAGGTTACCTTATTTTTGTGAACACACAGCTGGAGCTGGTTCTAGATGTTGCAGCTCAAAACTCATTAACTCCACCATAAATTCATCAATATATGAAACCTTCAAAGGAAACCCACGTAGATAGTGATCATGTCAGAGGGCCAGGGCGACTGGAAAGGTACAATCGGGATACAAGCAACACAAGGGATATACTAACTGTGGAAGCGTTTTTTGAAAATAACTTAGTTACTAAATAAAAGAAGTCCTATTTATGCTTACCATGACCCAACAACACTAAACAATGTCAACAATTAAACTATCCCTTTCCTCCAAAAACGTTTTACAGGTTTAAGTTCCAATTGCAATTGCAAAACTAAGCATTAAATGTTAGTAATGTGCACGCAAATCTCAACCTAGCAAAATGTTTATGGTATTCTTTTCATGCTGTTGCATATGGAAATTTACATGTATAGGGTTATGTCCCCAAACATACTCATCAATACATGTTACTTAGACACCTGCACGCAGAGGGTGAATGACCTTTGCAAACTCATGCAGATGTTAACACCATTTTCTCCTTTCCACCTGATTGTTTCCACCTTCCCCATCCAATCTTTGCCAGGGCTCTGTCCTTCTAATGCCTCAGGCCAAAATCCTTAGTGACAACTTGAACTCCAATCCTTTCAATATCCTACCACCATTTCACTAGATACTGTTGGTCCTAATGCTAAAGATACTCAGAATCTAACCTACCCTGCTCGCCCCCCATTCCTACATCATCTACATCATCTCATCTAGAGCACTGTGATGGAATCCACTCTGCATTTTCCATATCAACTAGGCCTCGTAGTTAGCAGCATCTGTGAATGCATCCATTGTCCTACCCTTCTCTGAGGGGAACTATTGGCTATTGATGGATGCTGGAGGTCATTTCCTTCAGTGTGTACCCAATGGTGAACCCACCAGCATCCATAGCCTCAAGGATGACCAGGGTTAAACTCGTTGGCTCACAAAAGAAAACAGAAAGGCATCAAAGTGGGGAAGAGACTTGTGGGGAAGAGAAAGGGCTGACGATGGTGACAGTGAGAGAAAATGATGAGAGTGAATGAAATTCCCACTATATATGAATGAAATTCCCGCTATATGTGAAATTCCCGCTATATGTGAATGAAATTGTCAAAGAAAATATCTTATCAATAAAAAAGACTAGAAGGGCATATATTGGAGCCCACCCCTTATCTGTTTGACACTTCCTAGTGACTGTCCATTTTTCTTTAAAGTGGCAGTCCTCATGATTCACAGGCAGGGTGCCCAGGATCCTCCTGCAATTGTGCTTAATTAAAGAAAGGTGAACAAATTAGAAGGAAAAAAATGGAACTTAAAATGTATGTGTCACTAATACTATTTCTAACAATCCATTCTCAGGAGCTAATCACAAATTCAATTTCAAATTGACATACCTTCCTTCTAGTGTTCTCTGTAACATTCCGTAGTAACTGACATGGAGTGCATATTGTATGATGCAATCTGTCTCCACCCAACGACATGAGATTACAGGAACATGTGGCCATACATGGTTTTACATGGGGTAGCTTGGGATTTGAACTCGAGACCTCTTGATTTCGCACCAAGTACTCTTATGCTCTGAGCTCTCTCTCCAAGCCCTAGATACGGTATTTTTTAATCTATAATGATATGAGATAATATTTGTGAAATTACTAGTTGAAAATGATTAGACAATGGAGGAGACTCTAATCTTAACAAATATATGCACACACATATGTGCATATGTGCATACACACACACACACACACACACACACACACACACACACACACACACAAACATATAAAACAAATGTCAGAAAGAAAAGCCCCCAAAGAAAAATGCAGTTTATTGAAGAACAGTCCATTTACTAGATGGTTGTTATCTTTATTTTTATTTTCTTATTTTCTACATCTTCTTCTACTGCATATTAGTTTCATGACTAGTTGAAAAGGTTAAACTTGTATTTCCAGACTGTTCATTGGCTGTATGGTAAGTTCACATGAAAATTGTCATAGGCAGGTGTGGGGGCACATGGCTGGAATCCTGACACTTGGCAAACTGAGGCAGTAAGATTGCAACCCAATAACCTACTCTAACAGTCACATATACTACAACAGTGTATGATACGGCCATGACAAGTTTCCAGTATTTTCTTATCAAAGAGAGTCTCTAATTTTTCCCTCCTTAAATCCCAATGTTTGTAAGAACCCATTTACTTTAAGATGTATTTAAGTAAAGTGTATATGTGCTTGCCCTCCTGAGTTTAGGTGTACTGTCTGCAAGCAGGAGCCTTGAGAGGTCAGATCCCCTGGAACTGGAGTGACAGACAATTGTGAGTCACCATGTCAGTGCTGGGAATCGAACCTCTGAAAGGGTTGTAAGTGTTCTTAAACCCCAAACCCATCTATATTAAGAGTGTGGATAGCTTTTCATATTTTAACGATTAAAATATATATATATCTCCAAAGACACAACTGCAAGGTTCTTCAAGGATCTTGCCTCTAGAGCAAACCTGAATGTTGCTTGCTAGAATTCCTGCCCAAAGCAAGGAAAACGTGATTATGGATCGAGGTAAATCAGACAGGATAATGTAACCCGGAAGTTTCATAGTTACCAAAGCCCCTCTTCTCCACCTTTGCAGAGAATCTTTAAGGGGGTGGCGGTGTACGCCAAGAGAGGCTGTGCCGACAAAGCTGTGCTGAACTGCTTGATGAAAAGGCAAAGGAGAACCATGTTATTGCACTTGAACTATGATGTCATTAGAAATGCGTTCGGCCAGCCTTGAGAAGCAGAAACCTCAGCAAGCAGAGCTGGGTGCTCCCTCATCTGCGTGCACATACATGTCCAGACTTACCACAGGAGGATACAGGGGGAGAAAAAAAGAGGAATACGGAGGTGAAGAAATAATGTCAATATATATAACTATTAAATTGCAGAGCTGGCTTTCAAACCCAAGCACTGAACGACATGGTCTCTTCCTTCTTAATCTCACTCCCTGGGCACAAAAGAAAGAGGGACTCCCCAGCTATTGCAAAATACATTCCTTGTGATCTGAGATATTATTTTTTTTAGAGGGGGAGAAACTGTATTCTGTTTGTAGAAAGCATTGATGGTATGCAGGTGACGCGCGCGCGCGCGTGTGTGTATGTGTGTGTGTGTGTGTGTGTGTGTGTGTGTGTGTGTTAAGTGGGAGATTTGCTAATGCAATCTTTCTTCTGTCCTTCTGTTGCAGTAAGGCTGAAGTGCCTTCCTCCTGGCAGGAATAAACCCTCAAATAAAACTAGGAGACACAGTTGCTCTCCTCTGTGAACTGCTTGAAGGGCAGACGATCTCTGGTCCATCCATTACCACATAAATAATTAAATACCCGGAGCCTGCAGCGAGCCCAGGTTGGGTACTTGGTGAAGCAATTCACATTAAATATTGGTGAGCACACACTTGGTCAGTCATTAGCTCCTCCTAGTGGCTCCTTTGGCCTTTGGTCAGGAGGCAGCTAAGGTGTTGCTGTCTTGGAGGAAGCCTAAAGTTTCTTCTGCAGGCAACTGTCTCCACCTCTCAGGCCACAAGACCTGACCACACTGGAAATGGCCACAACCCTGAGTGCCAAAGCTGATTTTGTCAACAAACTAGCTTCCCAGAGCCATAGCAGAGCCCTGACTCTTCTGTGCCTGTGGCATTGATCACAAGTCAGTCAACCCGGATGCCTAAGTCCATCTAGAAATAGAGCCCAGCTACAGTTTTGTTCTTTGCTGGAGATGGGTAGAACTTTGGATAACGGACCAAAAAAGTAAAATATAAGTGACCTACAGCTGCCTTTTAGTCACACTGTGCTCTTGCATGTGAAGGAAAACGTAAGTGCCACAAGAAAGTTTAATCACTTCAAATACAGCAACAAGGCCACAGCTCTGTGTGGGCAGGGGGAGGGAGCGGGGAGGTGGGGAGGGAGGCCGGCTGCTTCTGATTCCTCCATCCAACCCTCCTACTCACCTCTTCTGTGAAAATTACTCCCCTTTGAGAATTAGTAGGTCCCAGGCCACACCACCCCATACTTGCCATGGATTTGGCAAGGTCCAGTATTTAGGTCTCCAAGGACATCTTGGCAACTCAGAGGGAGCTGAGTCTCACAGGTAGGATAAGCATCATTAGTGAACTGGAAAGAAAATCCTTAGGCAAGCCTAAACTAGAATTGCCTGCCTCGAGGAAGCTAATACAGAACAGTGACAGGCGAATCCTAAGGGCACTGTAGTCAAACATTTAGGGGGACCCCTCTGTTCTTTCAGGGTGTAAGTGCATGCTCTATTGTCTAGGTTGACTTGTCAGGTCTCAATCTTGCCAGTCCATGTGCAATCACAGTTAGATATAACCCCTGTAATCTACCCCACACTAAGTAAATATACATTGATTTTTATTATCCATGCCATTAAAATTGGGCATTAAACTCCACCTGCCCCACCCCCACTGGAAGTAACATCATTGAGATGAAAAGGATTGGCATAGTTACTCTCTCAGTAATATGTAGAACATGAACATTCCCATCACACACGCTTGAGAATACACGCCACCACCACCACCACCACCACCACCACCACCACCACCACCACCACCACCACCACCACCACCAAACAGCCTGGGTTGTTCAGAAAGGCTTTAAGCCTTTGAAAAAGCAGCAATCATTCTGGATACACTTCACTGTGGAGAGAGCTTGTCTAGAAAAAAAAACTAGGGCTGCTGGAATTAGAAATCAATCTAGGTTAATATCCTGGCTTTGCCCTTGAGCAGGGTCCCCGTAAGCAAATCTGGTGGCATCTGTTAGTTCCAGTGTGGAGGAGTGCCACTAACACCCGATTTGCGGCTCTGCCTGTGGGAAGGGGCTGATCCTGTGAAGGAACTACTTAATCGAGATGGCACCAAGTCAACTTCCAAATGTCCAGTGCTCTGCCCCTTCCCTTTCCTGTCAAATTGCTGTTCCGGTGAATGTGGGTGCAGGGGTGTCAGGGGGAGGGGGGAGATATGTGTGTGCTCCAGAGAATGTGAAAACTCTGGAATGTTCTTTTCCTCCTATCTGCTGCTTATTGTGTTCCCCAAAATATTGTGCACGCTAATAAACTTATCTGGGGTCAGAGACGGAACAGCCACAATATTAAACATGAGGTTAGGCAGTGGTAGCACATGCCTTTAATCCTAGCATTCCAGAGACAGAAATCCCTCTGGATCTCTGTGAGTTCAAGGCCACATTGGAAATGGCCAGGCATGGTGACACACGCCTTTAATCCCAGAAAGCAAGCCTTCAATCCCAGGGAGTGGTGGTAGAAAGCAGAAAGGTATATAAGGCGTGAGGACCAGAAACTCGAGGCATTTGGCCTGGTTAAGCATTCAGGCTTTCAAGCAGCAGTTCAGCTGAGGCCCATCCTGGATGAGGACTCAGAGGCCTCCAGTCTGAGGAAACAAGACCAGCTGAGGATCTGGTGAGGTGAGATAGCTGTAGCTTATTCTGTCTCTCTGACCTTCCAGTGTTCACCCCAATAACTGGCTCAGGT
>CABHPH010154542.1:0-21095 GCA_902168325.1 Peromyscus nudipes | reverse complement strand
AGGAGGAGGAGGAGGAGGAGGAGGAGGAGGAGGAGGAGGAGGAGGAGAAGAAGAAGAAGAAGAAGAAGAAGAAGAAGAAGAAGAAGAAGAAGAAGAAGAAGAAGAAGAAGAAGAGATTGTTCTCCTGACTCTTGGCTGAAGAGGAGGCTGTCTTAGAGAAGACTGCTAGTAGGTGGTCAAGAAGTGTATTTGGCCGGGCGTTGGTGGCGCACGCCTTTAATCCCAGCACTCGGGAGGCAGAGCCAGGCGGATCTCTGTGAGTTCGAGGCCAGCCTGGGCTACCAAGTGAGCTCCAGGAAAGGCACAAAGCTAAACAGAGAAAAAAAAAAAAAAAAAACCAAAAAAAAAAAAAAAAAAAAAAAAAAAAAAAAAAAAAAAAAAAAAGAAGTGTATTTGGCATGGTTCTCTAGAGGAACAGGCCCAGTAGAATGTATATACATGCTGTAAAAGTTGACCCCCTAGATTGGCTCACAGGACAAAGCCTGGGGCGTTCAACAATGGCCATAAGCACACTAGAGAAGCTGAAAACCTTGCCACTCAATCCACAAACCTGTTGTCCCACAGTCCAGGTCTGATAGATGCTGAAATCCTGGAAGGTTCCTGGAGAGTTGCTGGCCTTGGGTCCACATCAGAAGGCTGGGGAAGCTGGATTCCAATGTCAATGATGGACAGTGCTGGCAGGAACATCAACAGCAGGAATAGAAGCGTTCTAAGCACTGCCCTTCCTGGGAACTCTATCTGGGCTCTCACGGGAAGGTGTCAGCCTTTCTGGAAAAGACCTCACAGATCTACCCAGAGGTGTATCTCTTGGTTGATTCCAGACCCAATAAAGTTGACAATCAAAATTAGCCATCCTAGGAGGTTTCATTGGTGGTTCAGCAAAACTTAGTGTCCGGTAACAGGAGGAGATGCCATTTATTCCAGCTTGTTCTATGGCCTGAGGTCCTAGGGCTGCTAACAACTGTCCAAATCCATCTTTGGGCCCCCAGAAGGCATTCTTTTTGCCACATAGCTCTCTCCTGCAGCAGTGAAAAATCCCTTTTCAACCAACAGTCTCAATGAAAGAAGAGAAAGGAACCTATGGTATGGGTTCAAATCTCCTTAGGAAAGAGGTATGGTTAACCATGGCCTAGGGAAGCACTCTTTATACTAACAAACAAACAAAACAGCTATAAGAAAATACCCTTTGAATAAATATGATACTCTACAAAATAATTGCAAGAAAATGTTCAAAAGAATAAGTTTAATCCACACATAGTGGTATTAAAAAATGTAAAATATACAATTAAAGAAAAAAATTAAAAAGATCATCCAAGACGCAAAAGGGGACTACTGATCCCATGAGAGTTTTGGTAAAAGAAAAATATGTTTAATTGTGATACAGTCTTTGCCTCTAGTATCCCATCCAACACTCAGGTAACAGAATTTTCTAAACAAACTACCTCAGACATACAAGGCATAGAACAAAGACAGCAATACCTGGCTTTGAGGGTTTTTTTTCTCATATCGTTTCCTTTTATCTTTAATTATGGGTATCCATTGGTGACTGGATCTGTGCAAATGCATGTGGTACCCACAGAAGTCGGAAGAGGGCACCACATCCCTGGATCTGGAGTTGCAGGTGGTTGTGAGTCGTCCAGCACAGATGCTCAAAACCAAACTCTCCTCCCCTGCAAAAGTAGTGCACGCTCTGAACAACTGAGCTGTCTTTTCCAACCCCTGTGGCTTTGGGTTTTTCAATACATCCTGGGGACTCCTGGCATAATAGCTTTGTGTAGGTCAAAAGCTGGAAGTTTTGAGTTGTAAGAAGCCAGCTTTGGAAGTGAACATTATTTGTGCCACAAACCGAAGTTTTGAAAGACTATCTGCTCAGCCAACCCAGTTTCACTTGCTCTGATACTCAAGGAAGGATCCTGTGGTGGTTGGAATAGGAATGGCCCCCATAGACGCATGGGTTTGAATGCTTGGCCCATAGGGAGTGGCACTATTTGGAGGTGTGACCTTGCTGGAGGAAGTGTGTCACTGTGGGGGTGGGCTTTGAAGTCTCAGAAGCTCAAGTCAGTCTCTTCCTGATACCTGCAGATCAAAGTGTAGAATTCTCAGCTCCTTCTCCAGCACCACGTCTGCCTGCACATTGCCATGACCTGCCATGATGACAATGGACTGAACCTCTGAAACTGTAAGCCAGCCCCAATTAAATGTTTTCCTTTATAAGAGTTTCCATGGTTACAGTGTCTCTTCACAGTAATAGAAACCCTAGCTAAGACAGATCCTGTGATCCTTAAAACGGCAAAGTGAATTAAGCGCTACTCAAAGAAGAGACCTGGGACACCACACCAGGAGAGGGTAGACCATGAGTCTGAGTGTAAAGAAGGCCTGGGCCTCACTTCAGGAAGAGGAACACCAGGCGGGGTGGGGAGCATGCCACAGTGCTTCACATGCTACATTACATGGAATCAGAAGAGCAGAGACAGCCAAGCCAGCGGCCTGGGGAATAGCAGATTCCCCCTGCAGACCATCTACTATGGAACAGGAAGAAGCAAATAATTCCTGGGGGGCAGAGAGAGGGCCAGGGTAAACTCAGAAATGGCTATGCTCAAAGTTACCCATGCCTGGGACAGCTTAAAAAAAATAGAAGTAGTTTATCTTATAGAAAACATTAACTACATTTCCTGCCATCCAAATACAATACCTTAATCTTGCTATTGCTTATACACGCCTATATCCAGACACTTGTATTAATGTTTCCTGAGATGCTAAGGGTGGATGCCTGTGGAGGATGGAGGTGGAGAAAGGATGGAGATCTGTAATTTTCAACATTGTCTCCACACACGGTGATATAAATACGTTTTCGCTTGGCAGGATATCAGGTGGTAGAAGTGGACGGTCATTTCCTGAGACTTGGAAGAGACTCTAGTGGGTTCTTTGAGCTTCTCCCAGGTAAGTGTGTGTCCCTGGAATTGTGCACGGGCTTTTAACAACCGAATCCCTTACAGTCAAAAATCTCTCTGACCTTCACCCTTCCAGGTACCCGCCAATCATTCCCAGGCTGCAGTCATTTCTATGATGCCTGTCAGTCAAAACGTCAAAGGACATCCACAAATCCCAGCTTCTTACTGAACTGTACCCTCTGCTTCTTCAGTGATGTCCTCGAGTAAACTCCAGGCATCCTGCACTTGAACACCTGCCATGGTGGTCTCATTTGGCCTTAGTGGTCTAGCACCATCACCCACACGCCTAAGGTTATCTTTGGTCAGGTCAATTCACCAGAATACAAAATAACCGGCAGAAGGAAAGATCACAATGTGATAATAAAATGCATTGCAGAACTAAGTCCACTTGGGATACAATGATAAGACAGTCAAGAATAATTACAATGTGGTATGTTTGTAAATGTTGGCATAAGAGCATTGCAGCCACTGCATGTAAAGAAGTTGTGGTCTGAGAGGTCAGCTCTCCTTGACTTGGGGAATTTTGTAGAAGAGAAAACTTTGCAGTATGTTCTGGCCGAAGTCTACAGTCTACACATTCAAGCCAGCCTACAGGGAGGAAAGCAGATTAGAATTGCTCCTTTCTAACTAACAAGAGAACACACACGCTATATCTCATGCAGAGTCAATTAACACGAAGCTGGAAGATTTGTTTATGAGAGCAGCGGGTTAATTAACATAGGACTGGAAGTTCATATGTAGCTTAGGTAAGCAAAGTCAATTTTCCCTACAAACAATCTATGGTTTGAGGAAAGGACCACAGCATCCTACAACAAATACATTTTTCACTGTCATTGGTTAGTTGTGGTTAAAAGATTACTTTCCCAGGAACTATAATTTTTTAATGTGTAATTAAAAAATAGGATAAGTTGGTCTTTTCTGCTGTTCCTTGTACAACAGCAATGTTGATGAGATGAACCAAAGCAGGTATATTTGCAAGTTCAAATAGGAAACAATGAAGGGCGCTTCTTACTCTTCTAGAGGACCCAAGTTCAATTCCCAGTACCCACAGCAACTGTAACTCCAGGAGGTCTGACACTGGGCACCCACACACAGGTGGCACACATTCATACAAACACATACATATGCACATGAATAAAAATAAATCTTTAAAAGGAATTTGACCTTGCCAGGCTAGTCTGTAAGGCAAGTCTGTTTGTCCACTACACTGTGAGGAAAACATCCCATTTTCTGTTGAAATCACTAAGGTGTGAAGCAGATGGAGCTATACTTAAATCTTTAAAAAATTTAAAAAAGTTACCATAACAAGATATCTCTCTCTCTCTCTCTCTCTCTCTCTCTCTCTCTCTCTCTCTCTCTCTCTCTCTCTTGTTTTTTTTCAAGACAGGGTTTCTCTGTGTAGCTTTGGAGCCTATCCTGGAACTCACTCTGTAGACCAGGCTGGCTTTGAACTCACAGAGATTCACCTGCCTCTGCCTCCCGAGTGCTGGAATTAAAGGCGTGTGCCACCACCGCCCAGCTAACAAGATAGATCTTAGCAAGACTTCCCACACATTAAATTAGGATATATAGTTTATTCTAATTGTATCTAAAGTTGATTCAAAATTTGGGGTTAGGTTTCTTTAGATACATAATAAGCATCAATAGCACCAGTTGACATGGCAACACAGATGTGGAAAAGGTCTCACAAGGTCCTACCCCTAGATGATGATCTTTGGGCCACTAATGACTGCTGGGAGAGAGGAATCATTCTTACTCAGGAAGCAGCCCCCAACTGTTTATACAATACCAACTGGTTAGCACTAAAAATACATACATATGAGCAACTAAGCATACCCAGCAGATTGTGCCTATATATTTATTTGTTTGCATGTACATATGCAAATATATACATATATAAATATATATATTTAAAGGAAAAGAGGCCACGAATTTGGGCGACAGCAGAGAGATGTAGTCAGAGATGAAGTGAGGAGAAGAGGAGAAATTATGTAAATACAGTACACATACATGAAACTTAAAAAATAAATAATAATACTTAGAGTATAAAATTTTTATTGAAAAATATGATCTATGATGCTCCCAGTAATTATTTTACATGCACACACATTTATTTCAGAGAAATGTCCCAGAAACAAATTATCTCATAAAAAAAAACTAGTATAGCATACAACAGCATTAAACTGTCACCTATTTATTACTTTATAATTAAAAAAATGATGCTCAGAAAATTAAAAAATGAACTATCATTTCTAACACCTAAGGTTAGGGCCAGTGAGCTGGCTGATCAGGGAAAGGCTCCCGCTGCCAAGCCTTAAGACCCAAGTTTGATTCCTGGGACCGGTACGGTAGAGGGTGAGAACTCCACCTGCACGCCGTGGCATTTGTTTGCATGAACATCCACACACAGACAAAAATATAACAAGCAGTTTTAATTCAGTGTAAAGTTTGTTTAACACAAAGAGCTGGCTCGTGACAATGAGATGAAAACACGCAGTGTTTGCGCGGCCCACTGCTTACAGCTCCCGCGGAAGAACCTCTGTTATCGTGCAGGAAAAAGATGCTTGAGAAGTTGGTCCCACAGCGGTGAGTTCACAGCTGTATCTGTCTTCACTGTCTCGGTACGAAATATAACCCAAGCCTCACAGCACGCTGTGATGTCGTATGGTCCCTTCACCAACATGACCAGAGGAGGCAGGAGGCGAGTGAAACACAAATCCTGAGGCCGGAGCTCTGGGGCTCACCAAGTGGACCAAGCACCTGCCTCATATTAATAAATAAATAAATAAATAAATAAATAAATAAATAAATAAATAGTACACGCCTCAGCACTCAGAGGCAGGTGGATCTCTGGGGAGTTCAAAGCCAGCTTGGTCTATAATAGAGAGAGCCTATCTAGGGAGAAAAAAAACAAAACAGAGCCAGCAACATAGCTCAGTGGTTGAGCGGTAGCCCTTGTCACCAAGCCCTGATGACCTGAATTTGATCGCCTGAATCCACATGGTGGAAAGAACATACTGACTCCCGTAAAATGTTCTCTGACCTGAATGTGCACACACGCAAGCATACACATACACACACACACACACACACACACACACACACACACACGCGGGCACATGTGCCACCCCACCCCACCCCCACAATAAAATAAATAAAATATAATAAAAATATTTTAGGAAAACAAGTGCTTTAATTTATAAATAAACAAAAATCCTACACACAGAGTCAGACAGGCTCCTTCTTCAGGTGTCAGGTGAGGGAAACGCTGAGGCTCAGGTGTCGATTAGGTAAACTACGAATTAGAACACTTAAGATGGGACCAAACACGCGATAACTGTCAGGCTTTTGTCATCAAAGGCATAAAACATTGTCTACTGGGAAATTCCAAAACACCAGCCCAAAAGCTGTGCGTCTTTAATCTGGCAGCAGACCTCTCTCTTAGCTGTTACTTTAGTTTGCCGTCCCGCAGTGGTGGCTGTATGAGTTACTGTTTTGCTGCTGTGACCGAATACCTGACATGAAGCAACTTGAGGAAGAGGGTTTGTTCCGACCTGGTGCTGGAGGAGGTGCAGTGCATTCTGGAACCAGGATCTGGGGATGCCTGGTGACATTGTGTCCACAGACAGGAAGCAGAGAGCCATGAAGGCTGGTATTGGATTTGCTCTCTCCCTTTCATTCAGCCCAGGACCTCAACCCATGGAATAGTGCTGCCCAGACTTACAACTGGCCTTCCCACTTCAGTTACGCTGATCTAGAAACTTCCTCACAGACATTCCCACAGGTGTGTTTCCTGAGTGACTCTGGATCTTGTCCAGTTGATCATCAATGTCAACCATCACCAGCCACAATCCAGTATGATAAGAGTCGTTAGATGAGGATACAGATGCGAATGCATCCAGAGTAAAGACTAGAGAGGACACAGTGAGGATGCTGCTGTCGCAAATCTCTAGCTTCTTTTCTAGGAACACTTGTCATCGATAATCCAAGACAGTCTGTTCACTTCAAGATCCTTCATTTAACCACAAAGGTCAACTTCAAGTATAGTAATAGTCACAGAGTCCACACATTAGGGCTCACACACATCTTTAAGGTTCAGCTCGGTGCCTCTTCCCTCTATCTTGATTCAGTACCCTTCACTACACCGAATCCAGCATGTTCTCTTGATGTCTGGTGATGTCTGGGCATACTTCTATCAGAGTACGAACCCTTAAGATACGCTGACCCAGATTCCACTTCATTCCCATCTAATCACGAGAGCCTTGAGAGTGAGCCCATCTGATTTATCTCCAAACGCCCAAAACAATCAGGGTCACAGCAATAGCTCAGACTTTGGGGTCAAACAGGATGAGATCCTCAGTCTTCCTCCCGTATAAGCTCAATAGCCTCAGAAAGCTTTCCTTACTTAACCTTTCTAAGAGGATTGGGTTGATGGGATAATTATTGAGAATCATTATCATAATAATTCTCAATACATATTGATGAGAATTTATTATTATAAATTCAGCAAGAGCATTTAATTCGATGCCTGGCATTATCAACCCTAGTTAACTAAATGGTGGAAAGTTCATAAAGATAGATTTTTCACTTCCTTGTGCTGAGATGACTGCCTTTTACAGGAAACAGATCCAAGATAATATAATGTGTGCATGTGCAGCTACGTATTCTAATGTTCTCTTTTCCTGCTCCAAGGTTCCCAGCCCAAACTGTCTAACTTCTAGTGCTCCACAGAAGCAGAGGCCCCTGGGAAAGGATTGCATCACTGCCACAGCCAGCAATACGATGTCACTGATTACCTTGTCCCTTAAAATTGATGTTATTTATGTCTATGTTTGTTTTCCAGCTCTGGTCCAAAAAAAAAAAAACATGGAAAGAATCATAGTCCATTCTGCAGTGTGAAAATCACAGGTACAGTGGCACAGGCTTGGAATCGCAGCACTCAGAGTTGAGACATGGGGACTGAGAGGTTAAGGCTGGCCTGGAATACGTAATAAAACACTGTCTCAGGCACAAACAGAGAGAGTCGGGGGAGAGGGGAAGATGGGAGAGAGAAGAGAGAGGGAAAGAGAAAGGGGCAAAGAGGGGGGAAGAGGAAGGGGAAGGAGAGAGAAGGGGAAGAGAAGAGAAAATAAAGGGAGAGGAAAGGGGGAGAGAAGAGAGAGGGAAAGGGAAAGGGGCAAAGAGAGGGGGAAGGAAGGGGAAGGAGAGAGAGGGGGAAAAAGAAGAGGAGAGATGGGGGGAGGGAGAGAAAAAGAGATTCACATTAGGACATTTTGAAGTAAAATTTCAATTCTCCCAAGAAATAACACCTAGAGCATGAAGTTTTGAGGAATCTACAAGAAAAAAAAAATAGGGCCAAGGGCGTAGCTCATGTTAGTAAATACTTTACCTGCACAAAGCTCTGTGGTAAAGCCCCAGTACAAGAAAAGAAAGAAGCCAGGAGGTGGTGGTGCATGCCTCTAATTCCAGCACTTGGGAGGCACAGGTGGATCTCTGTGAGTTCGAGGCCAGCCTGGTCAGCAAAGCAAGTTCCAGAACAGCCAGGGCTACACAGAGAAATCCTGTTTTGAAAATCAAAGAAAGGAGAAAAGAAAAGAAAGGAGATGAGATGAGAAATGATCCACTCCAAAATTATAAACCAAAGACGCAGAAGAATCGATGTGATTCTATTCCACCAATGAACATAGTTCAAAGTGAAGCAAACATTCAAACACACAAAAAATAAGTTCAATCTTTCAGGAAAAAAACAATTTCCTACCAAGAAATAGTCAAGGGGGCTGTCAAGATGGCTCAGCAGTTAAGAGCATGCGTTACTCTTGCAGAGAACCGGAGTTTAATTCCCAGCACCCACATCAGGAGGGTCAATAACTACCTGTAACTCCAGTTCCAGGGAATCCAGCACCTTCTTCTGGCCTCTGTGGCGCGCGCACACACACACACACACACAATTTAAAAATGAAAATTAAAAAAAAATTTTAAAAAGAAATAGTCAAGCAAAAGAGGAAGGGAGTAAGTGAATGGGAAGATTCAAGAATAAAATTTTTAATCAAAATAACTCAATTTTTAAAATGCTGTACCATAATTTGAAAAATAAGAATGTTTTTGTTTGCATATGAAAGGCTTTGGATTCTATCCCTGGGTGGGGGGGGAGAGAGAGAGAGATAGAGAGAGAGAAAATCAACACTTAGTTCAGCCAGGAAAACAGTATTTCATCAATTCTAAATTGTGTAGAGGCTTAAGTGACTACTTCATCACAGTAGTCAAGGGAGCCAAATAGGTTTCTTCAATGAATCTAATTTGCATCTCAGATAACTCAGCAGAGCTAGCCTGTGCTAGCACACCCTCACCACCTGGTCCTGATAACACTGCAGAGCGATGATGTCTGCTCACAGGTTCCAAGTATCCAGGCAGCGGAACCCTCAACTCTCCAACCTGACACATCAGCTGGGATCTTGTCACTCCCTTGCTCCCTCCTCCCAGACTCTGGCCAGTTCTTCGAGTGTTCCACAGGTCACTGGGGTGGGTGACGATGACCAGAGGTTGTGGCCAACAAAAGTGTGATGTTGCCACACGTGCTGACATTCAGATTTGAATGGGTTCGGTTTTGCCAAGCGCCTGCTTTAAGAGGACGAGTGTTTGCGGCTGTGGCAAATGTCAACACGCTGCAGATGGTGGATGCCAAGTGTCACCTTCTGACTCATTTAACATTTGGATTAGTGATCCAGGAAAGTGTAAACCGCATGTTAATATTATCTACGGGTGACACTGCATGGGGGGCGGGGGCAGTAAGCACATGAGGAGGTAATGAAGACAGTCCCGGGGGCTCCAACAAAGGAAGAGGACCGGATGTCAACTGGGCAAAAAGAGATGAGCTAATGCAATAGGCTTAGGAGGATGAGACAAGCCACAGATAATGGATGGGCTGATGGCTGACTCGGAGGGTGGAGACACTTAGTGAGTCACACACAGCATCATGATTCGAGAGTGAGCCTGCGCTATCAGGCCATCCTGTCGGTGTGAGGTTCCAGCCACTGTCTGGTGGACAGAATGGTGTGTCAGCGAGGACAGACAGACATGAAGAAAGGACTTTGGAGAATTAGAAGATGAACTGGGCATCTTCTGCAGAAGTCAGGGATGCAGATGTTCGTTCCTGCTCACCTCTCCTGCTTCCACCCACTTAGTGTGGCTTCATCTCGGTGTCAAGGGAAATGGAGCCCCTCTCCTGTCTGTCTGTCTGTCTGTCTGTCTGTCTGTCTGTCTGTCTCTCTCTCTCTCTCTCTCTCCCCTGCCCTCCCATCCACCCCACCCCCTCTTCCATGGGTACCAACAAGAGCATCATCTCAGGACTACAGATACTAAACTAATACACGGCTCTGGCTGTGTTTCTCCTCTGCCTGTCTTCAGTTTCTCAGCAATGTGCTCAAAGCCTTCTTAGGAAGTTCAGTCCCTCTGCGCTTACCCACCGGCCTCTTTCCCTTAATAACCAGCCAGTTAGCAGCCGTGGAACTTTCTCCTCTGGAGGTCTTCAATAAAAACTCCAACATCTGTTACAAAACTAAAGGAATGGGAAGAGATAGGAGGGACACAATGGGGAGGAGCCGGAGGCAAGGAATCCATTTCACCGGAGCGGAAACTTGCATTTATAGTTCTCTGTTCACAGTTTTGAAAAACTGTTTTCGCTGCTTTTCTGTCTTTATTCTCGTCAGCAAGCCCACCCTTAAGCAATTAACTGTTCATTAACACCTTCACAGAGAATAAAAGGAAGGAAAAGGAACCGGCAGGGAGGGGACCTGCTATGAGCTCCAACTCTCTGAGACCGAGAAGTGGTTTGGCTGATGCCATGGGCAGCATCTAATGTAAACACCTTATTGCTACCTATCGGATGAATTCTCAGAGTGAATGCAAGAAATAACAAGGTTTAGTTTGGCTTCTTCCTTGGATTCTTGCCTTATGGCCCTTGATACTCAGAATCTTGGAATACTGTCTTAGTGTTAGCTTACAGCCTTTACTTACAGAAAGGGATGTCGGTGGGTGATTCCTCCGTTACTGAAACCTCACTCTGTAATTCTCAGTCTGAAACGTGTGCTTGACTACTACAGCCAAAGGAGAAAGGTGGAGAGGAAGGGAGGGCTCTTCTGAATCACCACAGGGAAGCTGGGGAAGTGGCTACCTCCCTGGTAGTTCTGGGGTTCTCACCCACCCCCACTCTGTAAATAAGGCAACAGCAGTAGCCATCCAAGCAGACAGAGAAGCTGCCGAAGACTCTGCTTCCGGACTATGAAAAGCACAGAATGCCATCAGCCGCGGCATCAGCCTGCCTCTGGCAGGAAAGCTGTGATAGAGACCTTCCCCTTAAAATCACAGTTGAAGAAAGCCAGGCTTCTAACAGAGAAAACCAGCCTTCAGTCGGTAGTAAATATAGAGACTAGGCAAAATGAATGAGTCGGATTGAAAATGCCCGACCAAGAACAAATATCAGGACCCCGAGATGCAGAAATATGTATGTTCAATTTTGAAATACCTCTCTGTGGGATACCAAGTCTCCTTGACACAGCTATAGTGGCTTCCATTTAGAAATCAAACTGACTCATTCCAATACTGAAAAACCATCTCAGACTTCACATTTCCAAGAGCAAGTTTATCCCCACTCCCAAATCTTTCCATCTTGACAAACCACAACTCTATCCATCTTTCCCTTTGCTCAGATGAGAAGTCTTGGCATCTCCTTTGGCTTAGATTAGATTCTCAGGTTCTATCTCCATGTTTCTCTCTGTCTCTGTCTCTTCCTCTCTCCCTTGTGTGTATGTGTCTGTCTGCCTCTCTCTCTCTCTCTCTCTCTCTCTCTCTCTCTCTCTCTCTCTCTCTCTCTCTCTCGTATATGTCTGTCTGTCTGTCTGTCTGTCTGTCTGTCTGTCTCTCTCTCTCTCTCTCTCTCTCTTTCTCGGGTGTGTGTGTCTGTCTGTCTATCTATGTTTTTTTGTCTCTCTCTCTCCCCCCCTCTCTCTTTCTCTCCATTCATCCATCCATCCTGCCCACCATATCGGCTGACCACCCCTGCAGATACATCCCCATCTGGAGACTTCCACACCTCACCATCCACCAGCTCTAATGACCTCCTGTTTCCCACACCTGCCGCAGGGCACGGCTCTCAATGCATTGCAGGCAGCAACAGATCCCTTAAGCATTTAAATAAGACCATGGTGCCTCTCTGTCCAGAGACTCTCCAATGGCTTCCCCCTTATCTCAGAGTGAAGTTCAGTCTTCATGATAACAAGGGCCCAGGCATCGTGGCCCCTCAGCCACCTCTTCTCTCTGTCTTCTTAATTGGATCTTCCTTTTCACAGGCCTCTGCCCTTCCCAGATCACACAGAACACTCCCCACCTAAAACTTCTTCTCTCTGCCAGTAATGCTCATCCCCCATAGCTCTCCTTCACACTGCTCAGTTTGTATGAGCTACTTCCTGCTTTTCTCGGTTTCTTAGAGAGACTTGCCTTTCATGCCCTACCTGAAATAGCAACCACCCATCCACAGTCCAATCCCCCCAAACACTTTCACTAGCCATGTATCTGATTATGTCTATCAGCTGCCCCCTACATCAACTATTGATCATGAGCCCTGTCACAGTAGATGCTTTTTCAATATGTATCTCCACAATCCAGAACAGTGATTGACAGGTAGGTAACAGAAACTCGCCAAATTCTTGTTGAATGGATAGTATCCTTTCTGTTCCCTGTAGGATTTTTCCTTATTTTCCTATCAGAAAAGTACTCTTGAAATTTTTCTTCCTTGGCCTGGCTGGCCTTAAAGGAGCAGGCAGTCTGTGTATACTGGCTTTGAGCACAGGGAAGCTGTGGAGGAAGGGATGTAGCTGGGGCAGATCCAGCAATGAAATCACAAGAGAAAAGGGTCAGCCCAAGGCATGAGCTGTCCCCCACAGCTGGAATAGAATGAAATCCAGAAAGACTAAGCGTCTTACCCAAGGTCACAGAAATACTAATTGGCAGAGATGGAAGTACAAATTAAATCTCCTAGCTGTGCCCTCCTGGCATTTCCCTCTAAACTACACTGGGTGAGGGGATAACGACTTGTTAATTTTCTTCCCCAGCTTATTTTATTTCATGGTGTTAATTGATGAATCCATTTCAGTCCTAACCCTTTGATGTTTCCCCATGTCTTTCAATAACTTACATAAAGAGGAAGAAGGTGTGCTTATCTAATTAGCATGGGACACAAATCAGAGAGGAGACAGTCCGTTTAATGAATGACAGATCGTGATCAAAAAGACACGGATAAGCCAGAGCAGTGAGCCAACGCAGATAAGATGAAACATAGGGAATCCAAAGAACATAACTAGAGTCACCCAGGAAGGAAGGAAAGAGAGGACAGCAACAATGCTTGGGAATACCATGGAAAGTCTACAAGGCACACAAGTCTGGGTCTCTCTGGAATTCTGATTCAGTCGGTCCAGGCTGCCAATTGTCATAGATGTGACATGGCACTTACAAACACCCAGGATGGTAGTAGACTACACCAATAGAACATGGATTCTAAAATAAAGGTTACCATGCATCCCAATGTATGTTGAAAAAACTAGATACTCACGCACACATTCATGCCTGTGTCCATTAAGACTCAAGCACTGGGCTTTACAGTTAAAAGATGGGCAGAGCCCTATACTCAACAGAGCTCATGGTCTCTTGGGAGAAGGCCATTCTGTGTACATAGTATCTTGGGCTTCATGAGTTTCCTTTACCTCAAATTCCTCTCCCTAGAACCTCCAGGAAGGAATAAAATTGTCCATAACTCACTCTGGTTCTTTAACACTTCCTGAAGGAAGAGCAGAACCCTATCTTCAGCCCAAGAAGCCAGACATTCTGACTGCAGTGGTTTGAAAGAAAATGGCCCCCAAAGGGCGTGGCACTATTAGGAAGTGTGACCTTGTTGGAGGAAGTGCGTCACTGTGGAGGTAGACTTTGGGGTCTCTTTTCTCAAGCTTCGTTCAGTATGACATTCATTCGACTTCCTGTTGCCTGCAAGATGTGGCACTCTCAGCTCCAGCACCCCATCTGCCTGCATGCCGCCACGCTGCCCATCATGATGATAATGGACTAAACTTCTGAAACTTTAAGTGAGCCACGCCAATTAAATGTTTTCTTTATAAATGTTGCTTTGGTCATGGTGTATTTTCACAGCAATAAAGACCCTAACTAAGACACTGACCAATGGCTTTAGTACGAATTTAGGGAATTCCCTGTAGCTAGTCCTGTACCTTTACAGTGCTATAAGCTACTGATGAAATGAAATAGGAAATCTACCACCTGGGGGCGCTACAGAGATGGCTCAGTGTGTAAGAACACTTGGCACACAAGCAGGAGGACTCGAGTTTGGATCCCAGAGTCCACATAAAAGGCGAGGAGTGGTTGTGCAAATGCCGATAACCCCAGTACTGTGAGATGGAGACAGGAGGGTCCCTGGGGCTCGCTAGCTACCAGACTAGCTCTGATTCCATTGAGTGGCTCTGTCTCAAAGTAATAAAGTGGAGAATGATGGATAAGGACACCCAACAATCTCTTCTGATCTTCCCTCCAGTATCTGCCCCCCTCAGCACACGCACACATGCACTTTTACTATGTACAAATACACCACACACACAATAAAACAAAATGTCCAACTTTACATATCAAAGGTAGCTCCTATCAAATCTGCCAGCCTATGCTGCCAAATGTTACCCCTCTTGTAATTCATACTCACATAGCCAGAATCACCATTTCTGCCCACGCCGGCCTGGCCAGGTCAGATTGGCTTCCTGGACCAGTGTTATTTGCCCCTTTACACCTCCAGACGTGAATCTAGGGGTCCTTTGAGCTCATCCTCTCTTGTCCTTACAGTAGTTTCCTCTCAGGGACCCCATTCCTTTCTCGAAGTCAACTCCATCTATCAGGCTCTTCTACTCTTGGCCTTCAGTAGTGAGCATCAGAGCAGCTGTCTATCCTCCGGAAGAACATCTTCCATCTCACAGGGCTCTGGAGAGTCAGTATCTGTATCCACCATCAACTACTCAGGTCCAATCCCTTTCCCAGACAAAAAGCCTGTTGAGCTCAGAATACTGAAATTCATCCTGGTTGTCAAATTTTTACAGGATCATGAACAAGCTAGAGTTTGTTCAAAACACAGTGGACATGAAAAACAAGGAATTAAACATGGTCAGCTTGGTCCCTTCTGAAGCTGTAATTCCCTGAATGATATAAGAAAGCAAGCACTATGGGGTTGGGGATTTAGCTCAGTGGTAGAGCGCTTGCCTAGCAAGCGCAAGGCCCCGGGTTCGGTCCTCAGCTCTGGGAAAAAAAAAAAAGAAAGAAAGAAAAAGGAAGAAAGAAAGCACTAATGTATGGCTGAAGATGCAGCCTACCTAGACTGACTGAAGCGTGGATTTAGATTGGGAAACAAAGTTGGAAGGGATAATCAGGCCTACTAAAACCTAAGAATATCTGGGTTGGTTTTGGTAGATCCCACTGAAGTTTCTGCACAGACAGAAACCTGCTCAGAGCTGGCTATGGCCTTCTAGTCTACTGACTGAATGCAGCGGTGGGATTAGCTGGTGGGAAAGCTGTGCTGATACTGTTGACATCATCCATGTATCAGCCAGGAAGCTTCTGACCTACAGGAGTGGTGTGGGGACAAGGGGTGGGGGAAGGGCAGATGAAGGAGAAATGACTGAGGTCGAATTCAGAGGACTCAGCAATGACATGGATAGGAAACGAAGCCTGGGACAGAGAGACCTCTAACTGGAGTTTCTAGTTCACACCCACAACGGTGGACACAAGGGGTTATAGTCTGCCTCTGAGATGTGCCTCAAAGGCTCATGCCCTAGCTGGTGGTGACTGTGGCGGGCCGGATAGCTCAGTTGAGACAGACTTAGACTGAAGAAGGGACTTTGGGGCCTTACCTGGAAGAAGTAAGTCATTAGCAGAAGGTCTTTAAAGGTGTTACCCAGCCTAGTTCCTGTCAGGTTCCCCATCTCCTGGCCCTTCATGATGTGAGCAGCCTTTGGCACACGCTCGGCTCCACCAAGTCTTCCCTGCCATGATGGGCTGAAACCCTCAAAACCAGGAGCCAAAATAAACCCTTCCTCCCTTAAGTTGCTTCCGTCGGATACGTGGCTCACCATGATGCAGAAGCAACTGATGCACAAGTAATGTCATTATCAGAAATTTTTAAAATGAGAAAGATGTCTGTGTCAGAGGAAAGGAAAGGGGAAAAAAAACAAGGACACTTGAGACAGATGCACAAAGAACATTTGGACATTGTGGGATGAGACGGGAGGTCCAGATGGACACCCATCTGGAAATGTCTAGGAAACAGGAAGGCAGAAAGGTCTCCATTGATGCAGTGACCTATGCAACTTGGGTCCTGGAACCCTGGCTAGAGGCAGAGGGGGAATAAAGAAGAGACAGACCACAGAAAAACATAGGATGAAGTTGAGAGCAGGTGGGGTTTTCGAACTGCTGCTACCTGGAACCTCAATGTGTTTATTACATACAGCAGAGGGTGGGGTTAGTTGTCCCCAGCAGGAGATCTCTCTAGTTGCAAGCTGTAAACATCCAGGAGGCAGAAGTGCGGTTGCACACCAACCAATCATTCATCCACACTCAAACTCGGACTCCCAAGGAGAGCTTCACCATTCCTCTTGAGCCTGCCCATCAGCCTTACCAATTGCCCATGGGCCAATTGGTCTTGGAGTCCCCAACAAGGTGTGCCTGTGTCAAAATGCACATTCACTCAGGACGTCACTCCAGGCTTCCTCTGATCCCTACACTTTGGAAGGGGTGGAGGGCTAAAGTATAAAAGCAGCTGACCATTGGTGACTCAGAATGAAACCGTGTTGGTAAAGATGTGGAGACAGAAGATGAGCTACAAGGACTTGCTAAGGAGTTAGTCAATACAAGGACACAGGAAAGGCAAGAGATTAGTAAAGTCCGTTTTCCCGATATCAAAATTCCCATAAACTTATTGTAAATAGGGAATGTTAAGGAACTATGCAGTAAATAATTGGATTGCCTCCATCCTCCAGAGAAACACCATGAACATCCCAAGGTTACCTCTTGTCTTAGTTGGAGATTTTATTGCTGTGAAGAGACGCCATGACCCCTACAACTCTTATGAAGGAAAACACTTCATTAGGGCTGGCTTACAGTTCAGAGGTTTAGTCCATTACCCTCATGGCGGGAAGCACGGTGGCTTGCAGGCAGACATGGTGCTGAAGAGGTAGCTTCATCCGGATCCTAATGCAGCAGGAAAAGAGAGCAACACTGGACCTGGTTTGAGCTTCTGAAACTCCAAGCCCACCCTCCAGGGACACACTTCCTCCAACAAGGCCACACCTCCGAATAGTCCCATTCCCTATAGGCCTATGGGGTCATTTTCATTCAAACTGCCACACCTCTAGACATTTTTCTACGTATATATTAAAGATATTTGGTTTTGGTAGTTGCAAGCTTACTTCCAATGGCCTCAAATAACTTTGGTTTGGAAAGTTTTTCAGTGCTACTTTTAATTTTTTTGAGCAATAGTCCTATTTTTTGCCCAAACCAAAGTGCACATCAGCTGCTAGACTTCTAGCATTCTTTGAAATCTTTTACTGTTAGAAAGAACCATCTTTCCTGCTGTTGAAAGGGCACAGGCAGGAAGTTGACTCCAGACCGTTGCGGGTGGAGGGAAGGATGAGTTGCTGGCTTCCTTGGGTGAGATTTTTATATAGGAGACGCCTGGATGTGTTTGAGGACAGAACCAAGAGAAAACTGGCACACAGTACTTAAAAAGGCTTTAGACCTTGGAGGCCGTGTGGGGTTAAAGCATGTGGTGCTCTGAGCCTCTCTGAAGCCACAGACCGACAGCCTGGTGAGGACTCGACGCAGTTAGCTTGTTACATAAGACCAAGCATGGCTCTGCCTCCGCCTTCGCTTTTTGGAGACTTGATTTCCTGTCAGGAAACAAGGTGTCACCAAGAGAGCTGTCTTCACAGAGCTGCCTTCAGGGCTAATGAGATCACGACTTCTGAGCTCCTCTGAGAAGCAGGCTACCTAGATTCGGGACAAATACTGCTCTAATCGGTTTTTTTTTTTTTTTTTTTTAAGAAGAGTCACGTGGCTTCCTTGCTTCCTGTAGGATGATCGGTCCTGGCTCCAGGGGCTCCGGGCTGTTTCCGCCTCCTCCGTTTTTCCATCCCTCCCAAGGGCCTCTGTGTCTATTCCTGCTTCCCATACCAGTCTTCGATTGGTTCCCCCTCAGGATCCCGTCCCTGTTACCATCCAAACCAACACAGAATTTTCCAAATGTCGAAGTCCTGGAGCTGGCACTTGAGCAATCATAATCATAGTGGGTGTGCAGGACAGACTCTTCGTGGGGGCTGCCTGGGGTTCTGTTTTTGTCTCGTGAAGCATTATCATCTCCTTGAGTGGATACACTTTTGCTATCTTTGTTCTTGAAAAGAACGCCCAAGCTGTGCATTACTAGAAGCAAAGGAAAAGGCAGGGAGGGGTCTCCAGGGACTACACATCAACATCCCTTTGCATTTCAGAGCCTCCGGGAGCATCATGCCAGGGACTCGGTGAAGCGACATTCATTAAGCCATGTGTACTGGTGCGGCTATCAGCTTCCCTGAGACAATGCTAGGGGAAAATAAAGAGGAAAGGAAGGAGCTATTCTGCAGCCAGGAGTACCCTCTAGTGTTCAGTCAGAGGCCTGAACTCCAGCTACAGCCCACAAGCCAAATAAAAACAATAGGAGGATCTATGTGATGACTTGGAGGATGGCCGCTCTCTAGCAGATTATGCTTTGCTGCATTGACCTAAGTTTCACACAGAATGATCTGTTCTTTTGAAAGTATTCAGGGTGGATAGATCTCCTTAAAAGAAGATTCAGTCATGTATACACTACCCAACAGCAGTTCATATCTGTGTTTAACCGTGGAATCGAGTTTCCATTTTACATCATTAAACTAATCGAGTTTCCATTTTACATCATTAAACTAATCTCAATGATACTAAAGTCATCAAAAACTTTCTAGGCATGGTGTTGTAGTCCTGCAATTTGGAGGCTGTGGTTCAAAGCTGAAAAGTTCAAGGCCAGCCTGGTGTATATAGCAAGACCCCATGGGCTGGGAGAGGGGCTGATGAACACACACTTTGTTAGCAACGTTGTAACTGAGAGGTAACATGATGGTGTAATTGAGTATCATGAATGTGTCAACTCTGATTGTGTATTGGGTGGACATGTGCAAACACAACCTGGCAGGAAGATGTATTTATGACAACTGGGTTACAGAGGGGATGATCAGGTTGTGGGGGGAGGTTTTATTTGTTGCTGGTCTGCTTTGTCTCAAGTTGCTTGTTAACACATATCGAAATTGGAACCAAGTTTTCATGTCTGTAAGACCCTTCCAAAGTCAAGCTAAGTGATTAAGTGATTCTCAGATTCTGACTTGAGGCCAAATGATCATGTCAAAGCTTTTATTTCTAATGCCGAGAATTCTACTAATTAGGAATAAGACACAATAAATGTACAATATGGAAAACTTATCAGAAGCACCATGGATTATATGACTATTACATGAATCATATGAATGTTGGGATGAGTAAAAGGATGCAAATAAATTAGAGGATGAAGTTAAATAAAAATCATCAGAACCGTGTGCCCATCACTTTTAGCCACATAGTTCAGAAATAAATTTAATATGTTGCATATTTTTGAAGATTATGGTTTGTTCTTATTTTTTATAAAGTTCTTGGACTTCAAAACTTTTTATGGTGATGGACTTTGAAGGTAAGAAATCTGGAATTGGGCCTGTGAGATGGCTCAGTGGTTAAAGGCACTTGAAGCCAAGCCTGAAGACCAGAGTTTGATCCTCGGGACCCATACGGTAGAAGGAGAAACTGATTCTCACAAACTGTGCTCTGACCTACACACTCACACACACACTGTAGCATATATTGCATGCACATAATACATCTACATGTAGTGTGTGTGTGTGTGTGTGTGTGTGTGTGTGTGTGTGTGTGTGTGTGTAATTTTAAGAAGAGAGCTGGAATTACACAGACCTATGTTTTGCTTACTCTTGGTATTTATGCTCAGGCGTCCTTCCTATGGTCTTCAGCAGCTCATCAGGTCTCCCAGAAGTGTTCACATAAGCAGAGGCTGAGTAGCCAGAGCAAAGTGCTGTCTACAAAGTAGCTCACTAACAGGCAGATGACTTTTGCATCACTCTGGCAAGGTCTGACAGGAACAACTTACGGGAGGAAGGGTTTGTCTTAGTCCACAGCTTCAGAGGGTTCAATAGATCACGGCACAGAACGGATCATGGAGCAGCTGAGTTCACGCTGGCAGGAGCCCATGGCAGAAGTTCACATCACAGCAGACCAGGGAGCAGAAGGTAAGGCTGGAACAGGGGCCTTCAAAGGCCCGCCTCCAGTGACGTAATTCCAGCAGCTACACCCCAACTCCTGCCGGTTCTACAGGCTCTCAAAACAGTGCCACCAGCTAAGGAACAAACATTCAAGCTGTGAGGGGGACATTGGCTCAAAGGACAGCAACGTCTCTAAGGAAGTGTTAGTACATCCAGGGGATGGTTGGCTACAGATAAGAATCCTGGGTAGATTTCAGTCTCTTCCTGAAACTTGGCGTTAAGCCACCAGAGTAGGCAAAAGATAGATTTGAAGTCACATCATGCACATGTTCATGCAATCTAAAATTAATGGTGCAGCAATCTGAATGTCTCCAAATACATGTTATGGAGGTTGGAAGCCCAGGCCATTGGATGTCTTAGAAACAGCCAGGCTATTCAGAGGCAGAACAAAGAAATGTAAGTTTGCCCTTGCGGCAGGCCATGCTATGGTTCAGAGACAAATAAATCGATCTTGCAAAGTAATATTAATGTTCTCAAGTGACTTCCTGGTTGCAATGTGTATGAAAATCAATTTAAGAGTAGAAAGGCAAGGAAAATGGAGAAAACTCACACACGAACAAGAAGACTTCCTACAGATAAATATATTCTAAACAAATAAAGCCCTGGGGAAATATTAATAGTTCAGCATCTAAGAATATATATTCCATGAGCTAACAAAAGCACCATAGCTGTGGCAGCCATC
>CABHPH010154541.1:19702-36726 GCA_902168325.1 Peromyscus nudipes | reverse complement strand
GTGTGTGTGTGTGTGTGTGTGTGTGTGTGTGTGTGTGTGTGTGTATGACCACCTAGGTTTGCAATATTTTAGTAAAAATTGTGTGTACAGTCTTTGGCTTAATTCTCAGAAATTCTCTTATATCTCCAAGATATTGGACTTTGGGGTTCTGTAGGCCTCTGTGCCTGAGCCTAACTCTTGGTTGATTCAGCTGTGTGCAAGAGTTATAAGGTCTAGTGCGGATGCCCTGAGTGGCCTGCATTACCAACTGGAAAACACAGCAAGGGGAAGGGACTCACCTCAATATCATTGTCATCTCTTGTGATCTCACTTCATCAATTTGACTGCTTTGGTTTATCCTTCAGTGTCTCTAAAGAGCATTGAAATTTTTACTCCAATGTTGTAGCTATTATTGGCAGAAGATGAAGTGTGGTATAAGTGAGCCACTGTCCTAGTTAAAAGTAGGTGTTGGGTCGCATTCCTTGATTATCTAAATTAAATATCTCCCAAACCTCATCCTGTAAGAACGTCTCATATCCTACCCAGAGCCATCTCTTGTGGCAATTCCAGTAATGCAGAGGTGCTTATGCTCTTCAAAGCAGCTGTTGCTGTGAGAGGAAAATGAAGAATTAGCACAAAGTCCTTCCTCTTGGCTGGGAGTGCTGCTGGTTTGGTGCTGGTGGTTGCTATGCTCACATTATCAATCTTGAAGGACAGATTCTCCAGCTGGTGTAGTCCTTACCTAACTCTAGCATAAAGTCAGCAATGGCCTGGATTACACTGCTGTAGAACCTGGGCAACTCCATCTGTTTTCTCCCTCGAATCATCTCTTGTCCCCATAGCTGGTCTTCCCTGGTACAGACTCTAGAATTTTATGGTTTATGTGTACAGAGTGCCATGCAGCCATGCACACACTTGCTCATCTTACTCACTTACTCACTCTTACTCACTCCCCCACACACAATTATTTTACCTATACAAACTCTTAGTATCAAGACAGATATTCTAATTTGCTTTCTAACAATATACCAAGATATCCAAGCAAATAAACTTAAGGGACAAAATGTTTTGGCCCATGTAATTAGATGGTTCAATCCATGATGCTTGGTCCCTTTGCTGTGGCCTTGTGACAAGAAAGGACATCATAGCAAGTAGCACATTGTGGCGTGGTTAAGGAACAGAGAGCACACTAAAGAGGCTGCAGATGGGTAGACCCTGCACAGATTTACTCCCTAGTCCAGTGACCTGCTTTCTCCAAGTAGGCTCCACTTCCTAGTATATAATGCCATCCATGGCTTGACCTTGTGATGAAATCTGCACCCTCAGGATGCAGTCACCTCTCAACAGTGCCACCAGCTACAGACAAAGTCTTTAACACACAAGGCTTCACTATGGGGTGCTTCATGTCTAAACGTTCAGTGTATCCAGGTGAAGTTCTCAGCTGTACAGTGCCCTGGCTTTACACGGAAGCCTCAGAACTCTCTCATGCCCAAGGGTCATTTCTCTGACTTTCCTGTGGTAATTCTACAGAAACACTCCAACTTACTATATACTCAGGTAAGTTGCTTATTATATTCTTTTATTTTAGGGGAACAGATAATCACTCTGTCCAGCATATTCCAACATAGAAATGTTGGAAAAATATATATGCATACACATGCATAATATATGCATGTTATATATATTGCACACATGTACTGTGTATATATTGTTTTGTTTTGAGTTTTCTTTTTTGTTGTTTTTTTTTTTGATACAAGCTCTCACTAAGCTCTGGTTGTAGAACTCACTATGTAGACCAGGCCTTGAACTCAGAGAAATGTGCCTGCCTCTGCCTCTCAAGTGCTGTTGTTAAAGGTGTGCACCCAGCATACGTACATACACATATATATGTTACATCTGAGTATACACACACACACACACACACACACACAATATGTGCACGCATGCAATACACACACATATATATTACATTTATATACCTGTACTGGCTAGTTTTATGTCAGCTTGACACAAGCTAGGGTCATGAGAGAGGAAGGCACTTCAATTGAGCAAATATCTCCATAAGATTAGGCTGTAGACAAGCCTGTAGGGTATTTTCTTAGTTAATGATTGATGGGGAGGGCCCAGCCCATTGTGGGTGGGGCCATCACTGGGCTGGTGGTCCTGGGTTCTATAACAAATCAGGCTGAGCAAGCATGATGAGCGAGCCAGTAAGCAGCACCCTTCTGTGGCCTCTGCATCAGCTTCTGCCTCCAGGGTCCTGTCCTAATTTCCTTTGATGACAAACTGTGATATGGAAATGTAAGCTAAATAAACCCTTTCCTCCCCGAGTTGCTTTGGTCATGGTGTTTCATCACAGCAGTAGTAACCCTGACTAAGACAATATCTGACATGTACACATCTTATATAATTCATTTTAATGTCATATTTATACAATATTACCTTACTCCTTGTTAACTCTCATTTCATTCTGTCCCCTCCACTGGGTCGTGTGACTCTGCCACCCATCTCAGTGAGGATCTTGAAATTCCAAGTTAGGCATAAAGTAATCAGGTAGCAGTGCCATCTAATGGGAGAGAATACTAGATTTTAAAGTCAAGAACTATTTGGGCTGATTTCCCAGGTACACACATCTGAGGGTCACCTTGGACTTGGATTACTGAAGGCCTGGCCTCATTCTCCATGCAGTGAGGATGGTTCATGAACCTCTCCACACTTTTGAGAGCACCTGATGTATAGGAGTGGGAGAAGGAAGTTGGTGGTAGAATCGGAGAAGTAAAGAAATAACCACACCCATGTCCCTCTGAGGAGAATTCATTTATAGGTATAAAAATGGCTACTGTGCAAAGACTTCCATCTCAGATGAAGGGCCTCCACCCTGGCTGTGACTATGGAGCAGCGGGTGACAGGGCGACATTGTTTCCTCTGAGCCTTCATTTCCCCACGTGTAACATTGCCATGATAATACATGATAATACAGCTCAAATGGCTGCTGTACATTTAAAAGTAAAATAAAATACAGGAGAGTGTTCTGTAAACTCTAGATTACAGAGGAGATATAAAATGTCATCCATGAGTCTCCACTGCATTGGCACCTCTGGGGGACGGAAGCCAATCTTGGTTCTAAAGGCCTTGAGTTTCTATTTTTGGCACCGTGGTATAATTTCACAGCAAATCTTACCAGGATTTAAGGAAATAAAACAAAACTCTTGGTGTTCATAACTTTGTATTCTGTTAGAATTCTCATTTCAAGATGTCTTTGTGTGTATGTGTGTGTGTGTGTTTGGGGACATCTTCAGGTGCTCATAATGGATGCAATGTGTTTTGTTTTCTTACCACTGAAAACACCAACATTGACAGCTATTGAGGGTCTGGAATGAGGTTGGGGATTTGGGCAGATCCCCATAAAGCCCTGTAAGAAATCACAACAGCAGCAGCACTCAGGCTCTGTCACATGTCAGATGCTGCTCCACATTGTTACCTGGCTCCTTTCATCCTCTGGGCTCTCTGGAAGGTTCCATGATCCTAGTTTTAAAGACAAGCAAACTGAGGCATCGAGAGGTCGATTCTCCCAGACTATCACTAGCAGATGTTGAGAGACCATGTCTTTAAAGACACTTGGATTCATTCAAAGTCTGTGTCTGAGAAGCTGGACAGTTTGAGTTGATCAGAGGCATCCTTAAGAATCTGCTACCAGGTATGGGAGAACTCAGAGGTCCCATTGGCGAGTAAGCACACAGAGCTAGCCTTGTCTGTTTTAAAACAGATGCTACCATGTACATACCAAGTACTACTTGCCTTAGGTGGGCCTTAAAGAAAAGATTAGGAACTGGAAACCTTCCTGGCTGTGGCGGCACATTCCTTTAGTCCCAGCACTTGAGAGGCAGAGGCAGGAGAATCTCTATGAGTTTGAGGCCAGCCTGGTCTACAGAGTGAGTTCCAGGACAGCCAGGGCTGCACAAAGAAACCCTGTCTCAAAAACAACAACAAAAAATAAGAAAGAAAGAAAAAAAAGAAAGAAAGAAAAAAAGAAAGAAAGGAAGAAAGAAAGAGGGAAAGAGGGAAAGAAAAGAAAAGAGACATCCAGCCTAGCCAACCTGTCTTATTCTCATTCATATTCTCTCTCTCTCTCCTCTCTCTCTCTCTCTCTCTCTCTCTCTCTCTCTCTCTCTCTCTCTCTTCCTCTCTCCCTCCCTCCCTGCATTCCTCTCTCTGCTTTCCTCTCTTTCCTTTCCCCCTCTTCTCACATCCTTTGATGGGTTCACACATGTCTCTTTCTTCCTGTACAACCAGCTTTCTCTGCTTCTGTATGTATGTGATGGAACGTGACTGGTTCGCAACAAGAGGTTATATTGTTACCATTTCTGACACTCTGGGAGAGAGAATCTTGGTTGGTGAAGTTATGCATCCTTACATTGTCAATCACCCTGAGGGGTAGGAATGAAAGATAACATTGCTGTTTAAGTATTATGTCTGGAGGACTACCCATGCATGGGAGCAGGGGATAGACAAAGAGAAAGGGACAGTAGTGCATCGGCTGACATACAACTCCTACACATATACCATGTGGTTTTTAGTGGCAAAAATGTGAAACAATTGGCTTACTCTGTATAGTTTTGTGAACTTTTGTGGATGTACAGATATATCTCATTACCATAGTTGGGATTCATGTCTAGACTCATGTCTTTCTCTGTCCTGCTAGCCAGCTCCCAAATCATGGCATGGAGACTTATTATTAGTTATGAAAGCTTGACTGATAGCTTAGGCTTGTTTCTAAGTAGCTCTTATAATTTAAATGAACCCATATCTTTTCATATATGCTTTTTACATGGCTTGTTTACCTTCACTTTGTAATGCCCATGCTGCTTGCTCTGCATCCCAGCATCTCCACCTTCTTCTCCCCAGCATCCTCTCTGCTCAGAAATCCTGCCTAGCTATTGGCTGTTGAGCTTTTTTTATTAAACCAATCAGAGTGACACATCTTCACAGTGTACAAAAAGACTCATACTTTCTTTGTAATCATGTTCTCTAACTTCTAATTCCCAGGGATCATGGATTTGTTCCTCACAGTTACAGTAGGGCTTTATTGACTGGCTCCTGGACCCCCAGTAGTATATCTTCTCAGAGAATTTTGTTTGTCCATGCAAGTCTGAAGTTTTCTCATGGTCTAACACTGGTCTCCTTGAACTCTTACATGCTGTATTAGGTACTACTCTGTTGCTGTGACAAAATACCCAAAAGGAACAATGTAGGGGACTAAGGATTTGTTTTTTTGTTTTGTTTTGGTTTGATTTGGTTCTGGTTTCAGAGTCTCAGTCCATCATGGTGAGGAAGACATAAGTTCACAGCTGCTGGAGTGTGTGGTGCAGGTTCTTCATACCACAGTGAATCTGGAAGCAGAGCGGCAAGGGTAAGATGTAACCTTCAGAGGCCCCATGTGACACTCACCATCCAGGCCCCACCTCTTCAGACTTCACAGCCTTCAACAGAGCACCACGATCTGGGAAATGTGCACTGGGAACACAAGGCTGTAGAGGACATTTTGAATTTAAGACATAATACATCTGCTCCCCAAGTGTCAGTTCATAAAAGGTCCTGTGGTTGAACCATCCTTACATGGCATGTGATATGGTCAAGATTGAACTACCCTCACATCACATATAGCACACAATTATGATTTAATTCTCCTCACACCATATAGAATGTGGAATCATGATTGAACCATCCGTACTCATTTATCCAATACTGGTTGCTTATGTGAGTACCAAAATACTCCTTCAGTCAGTCAGTATTTGCCTTGTGTTAACCACAGGCCTGAAAATATTCAAGGGAACTTGTAGAGGAATCAGAGTCTGACTTCAAAACAATGCACAATAAATGTCAAGTCACGTGCATGACACCAGAGCTCAAACTTTCATGTTGCAATTCTGTTGTCCATGGATGTCGTCTTGGTCACTCTCTCCAGGGCCTCAGTTCTTAACATCATGTCTATTCCTTCCTGAACAGAGGTGGTCTTCCGTGCTTCACTCCATTGCCTGATTTATGATAAAGAACAATTGTTTCAAACCTGGTTTCTGATAGAAACTTTTTTCCCATGATGTAATTCACAACCTTCTACTAGAGAAGAAATTAAGATTTGTGATAAAATGCTTAAGCAGTTTTACATTAAACTTTAATAAGATTAAGACCTACTCTGGGAAGCTCCCTACCCACCCATTGAGCAGCCTGTCAGTCAAGAGTCTTATGATCTCCTTAACCAGATGTTCAATTTACATGCATCCTATCCATCAAGGATTATCCCACATCCCTTTCCTACACCTGACCCTTCCAAGGTCCTCTATTCCCTTGCTACAATTTGAAATAAAGTGTAGATGTAACCAACCGTCTTATAAATAAGAAACACAGAACCAATGCAAAGAAGAAAGCCAAGAGGTTAGAGCTAAGAGCTAAAACCTTACCCTTCCTCCTGCAGTGGTCCTACCTCTCCGAAGGAACCGGTACTTCCTGTGTTAAAGTCTTTATATAGTCTCTGTTCTGCCTTCTCATTGGTGGTAAACTCAACCACAGGACGGCCTCATCACGGCCTGTCTGTATAGACCTCCAGGTGTTCTATGGTTGGTATTGAGATTAAAGGCATGTGTATCCAATGCTGGCTGTATCCCTGAACACACAGAGACTTACCTAGCTCTGTCTACCAAGTGCTGTGATCACAAGCGTACACCACCACTGCCCTGCTTTCCTATGGCTTGCTAATAGCTCTGACCCCCAGGCAACTTTATTTATTAATATACAAATAACATTTAATTACAAAAGAAAATATCACCATAATAAAGTGTTAACCCATGTTCATGATAAAGTCACCTGGGAGCATACTTCACACTTTGCTTTTAGACTCTACTGCTCATTCTCAAAGTTTTAGCAAAAGAGGAGATGCAATACACTCTATAGTTATTAACATTGTTACAATATGGGAAAATTGGGAGGGGATAGGTGAGATTTCTTTATGTTATTGTTTTTGTTCTATGTGTGTGTGCAGATGTGTGTGGGGGTCTCAATTCAATGTCAGGTGTCTTCCTCAATAGCCCTCACCATATTTTTCTAATATTTATTTTATTTTAATTATGTATATTTGCATGTGTGTATGTGGGGCGGGTCATTGTGAACGTGCAGTGTCCAAGGAAGCCAGGGGCGTAAGATCCCCTGGAGTTGGAGTTTAGGTGATTGTGATCTGCCTGACCTGGGTGCTGGGAGTTGAACTCTGGTCCTCTGCAAGAGCAGTAAATTAGTCATTTATCCTGTCTCTTCACCTTATTTTTTTTGAGGCAGGGTCTCTTACTGAAGCTGTAGTTTATCAGGTTGGCTTCCTTTGCTGGCCAGAAAGCTCTGGGGAACCCCCTACTTCCACATCCCCAGAGAGGTATAGGCTGCCTGGCTTTTCCTGGGTGTTAGATATCCAAGATCCCATCCTTGACACACTTTGCTGACTGGGCCACATCATCAGCCCCTTTACATTAGTTCTTGTGTGTCCAGCTAGCTTGATAATAGCCTCAAGATTAAGCAGTTAAAAAGCACAAAAACTAAGCCATCTTTGTTCCCTGTGTTCCTCATATTCTGGAACTCTGTGGTATTTTCCCTAACTGCCTAGAGAATAACTTCATCGTCCATTAGGACCCCTCTTCCCATAATTCCTCCCACTCCTTCCCATCTCTATGATGTTTTCTTATTTAGTATACCTTTGTTAGATACCTATGATACACACTCACTGCTATGCTTGACTTTAGTGTAAGGGCCAT
This sequence comes from Peromyscus nudipes, assembly GCA_902168325.1. Taxonomy (NCBI): domain Eukaryota; kingdom Metazoa; phylum Chordata; class Mammalia; order Rodentia; family Cricetidae; genus Peromyscus; species Peromyscus nudipes. The sequence goes on along the minus strand of CABHPH010154541.1, from coordinate 28,954 downwards.
AAAGAAACAAATTTGTGTGTTGGGTTTCTTTGTTTTAGCCAAACATGAGGGTCTCATAAAATTTTGGTCAAATTAAATGAGTAGCTGGAACATCAAGGACTCTTCACATCTGAGTTTCTAAGCTAATAGCTGAGAAAGGGGAGAGAGGAAGGCTTTTTGATTTAGTGGACCAATGCTTTTCAGTCTGGACCATATGTTGGAATCACCTGGATGGCTTATAAGAAATACCAGTGGGAATTTTCACCATCAAGAAAACAAAAGTCAACTAACGCTGGTGAAGATGTAGGCAAGAGAAACCCTTATCCACTGTTGGTGAGAGTGTAAGACAGCATAGCCACTATGGAAACCAGCATGCAGGTGTCTTAAAAACCAAAAATAGAACTACTGTATAGTCCAGCTATACCAACCACTCCTTGGCATATACTATAAGGATGCTGTGTCCTGCTACAACAGACACTTGTACATCGAAATTCATTGCTGCTCTATTCACAATAGCTAGGAAATGGAATCAGTCCACATGTCCATCAACAGATGCATAGATAATGAAAATGTGGTACATATACACAATGGAATTTTATTCTGATGAAAAGAAAAGTGAAGTTATGGAAGTTTCAGGGAAATGGAAAGACCTAGAGAACATAATTTTTAAGCAAGGTAAAGCAGATTCAAAAAGACAAGCATACTCTCTCTCCCATATGTAGATCTTAGCCTGTTCTGATAAATATGTATATCCAGGTGGGAGAAAATGTGGATAAAGGCCGGGAGACTAGAAAGGGGCCCATGGTACTGGAAAATAGACTGAAAGAGTGCTGATGGAGGAAGGCAGCAGAGTACAGGAAGCAGGGACACTGGGGGTGAAAGGGTGTGACAAGGAAAGGGAACAGGAAGAGCAAGAAACAACCAAAGTGAAGCCTGCAGGAAAACTGCGTACAGAAGCCTATTTCTTTGTAAGCCTACTAAAGCAAATAAAATATAAAGGTAAATGTCTGTGGGGGTATTGTGTTCCCCAAAATATTGTGTATGCTAATAAACTTATCTGGGGTCAGAGAACAGGACAGCCACAATATTAAACATGAGGATAGGCAGTGGTAGCATACGCCTTTAATCCTAGCTTCCAGAGACAGAAATCCCTCTGGATCTCTGTGAGTTCAAGGCCACATTGGAAAAGGCCAAGCATGGTGACACAGCCTTTAATCCCAGAAAGCACGCCTTCAATCCCAGGGAGTGGTGGTAGAAAGCAGAAAGGTATATAAGGCGTGAGGACCAGAAACTAGAGGCCTTTGCCCTGGAGAGGCCTTTGGCCTGGAGAAGCCTTTGGCCTGGAGAAGCATGTGGCTGGTTAAGCTTTCAGGCTTCTAGCAGCAGTTCAGCTGAGACCCATTCTGGATGAGGGCTCGGGGCATCCAGTCTGAGGAAACAAGACCAGCTGAGGATTCAACGAGGTGAGATAGCTGTGGCTTATTCTGTCTCTCTGACCTTCCAATGTTCACCCCAATACCTGGCTCAGGTTTGATTTTATTAATAAGAACTCGTTAAAACTTTTAAGAGTCATGCTACAAATGTCAGTGTCCAGGACCCACCAGGAACTCTATTTCAAGTTGATAAGGTGGAGTATGGACATATGTACTGTCAATAGCTTCTGGGTTTGCTATAGTCTGCAGGCAGGTGTGAAGATGGCCAGTCTACAGCCAGCTTCTACACTGCCACCCCAATCTGCTCAAGGACACATAACTCCCTCCAGTAGAAAGTGGGTGACCATGGCAAGGTTTTCATCTAGGAGTTGGGGTTGGGGTGGGCAGCTTAAAAAAGTCCCCTGGAGACTGTACTCTGCCATCTTAAAAAGGTTCTCATTTATAGCTCCTACAGCTTGAAAGCTCCGAAACACTGATTTACTGCACAAACACTGTCTGTCTGTCTTTCCATCCATCCATCCATCCATCCATCCATCCATCCATCCATCCATCCATCCATCCATTCATCCATCCATTCATTTATCTACCCTCTTGCTCTTTTAGACAGGGTCTTAGTATGACCTTCAGCTGGCCTTCAACTCATGCACTGGTCTGATTCTAGGACATGAATCATGGCATTGTGGTTAGGAGTTCTCTGAAGTTAGGATCATCTGGGTTTAAATCACGTCTTTTCTAATTAGTTTTCAGTTTCTTCACTTTTAAAATATGATAGTAATCACATGCATTTCTATTAGTACAATTCTGTTACTATTATGAAATGCCAGTGGCTGGGAACTTTATAAAGAGAAGTTTTGTCTAGTTAACAGTTCTGGATATAGCACTGTCGAGGGTTTGACTTGAGCATTTCATGACAGATGCCATCATGGTGGGAGAGACTGCATGGGGAGACAGGATGTAGCTGTGAACCAAGCTACAGGTCTGTCTTGCATGAGTGTTGTATGGGAATTAGATACTGAGCTAAGAGCTTTATTGCCGCAGGTGTAGAGCGAGCTTTGGATTGTGAAGCATGTAAGACTGAATCCTCCAAAGACCACTCTCTATAGTCCAGCTGGGTTCCCCTCTGGGGTTGTGAGTAAAGCTTCCTGCAGTAGATAACTGATATCACAGGATGTGTATGTTCACCAATTGGCCTCATTAAAACGACTCAACCTAATTATTTTTAATGTGTTTGCTGTGGGACTGTGCATGTTGATTTTAGAGACCAGCTTTCTGGGTTCTAGGGATAAAGCTCAGGTCACCAGCTCAGGTACAAAGAGCTTTTACCCATAGAGACATCTTGTCTCCCACTTTTATTTAAAAGTATTTAATTTCTATTTGCATATAGTAGTTATAGATAATAATGGGTCTCATCAGTTTCATGCATGTAATGCACTGTGTGCGAACACACTCATTACCCTCCTTTGTCCCTCCCACTCCCGCTGATCCTTTTTCTCTTCCCAGCCTGTCCTCCTTCTACTTTGTCTTTTTTTTTTTTTTATATAATTCCGTAGTTTTAATTAGGGCTAATTATGGGAGGATGGGTGAAACATATGGGCAACTTACCAGTGGCTGTACCAGGGGAGAAAATCTGTCTTAACCATTAACTGGCTATCAACCCTCAGGGATGGGTGGGGCCCTGTGTGAATTCTCCACATTCTTTGACTCCTCCTTACCAAAGGAGAACTACACAGAAGGTCGATTCAGATGTCCAGCCTTCTCCCATCTGAGCTTACTTAATCCCCTAGCTGACTGCTGGGTACTAACTCCATCCAGAGACCACACTGTCCCACCTAATTTCTACCACCAGCCCAAGAGGAGACACACTGTGACATCAGTCCTTGGCACTCCATCCCCCAATCAGAATGCCAGCCAGTGATGTGTAAATGGATGCCATGGCTCCTTCATCATAAGGCAAGAGGCAAAGTGAGAACAATCTTGAAAGGCTGTGAAATAGGTATCCAGTGGGTCCATCCTTTGTCAGCATGGCATAGCACTAAACTTTTCAGAGCCTTGCCATCAGCTTAGGGGTTTCTGTCTGGATGTATTGAGAGTGCAAAGCATACAAGGTGTGTAGCTGAAGTTTTCATGTGTCCCGCCTGGCTCATGGTCAGGACAATTCTCTCTCATCCGCTGGTCCCGCAGCTGCTTGGACCCAAATAAACATACACAGGCTAATATTATTTTTAAACTATGGCAAGGCAAGCTTATTGTTATCTAGTTCTTATATCTTAAATTATAATCCATTTCTATAGATCTATACTTTGCCATGTGGCTTGTGGCTTACCAGTACTTTTACATCTTGCTTCTCGTGGTGGCGGCTGGCAGCGTCTCCTCTGCCTCTCCTTTTTCTTCCTGTTTATCTGTTTGGATTTCCTGCCTGCCTCTAAGCTACCTTGCCATAGGCTAAACAGCTTTATTTATCAACCAATCAGAGCGACATATATTCACAGCATACAGAAAGACATTCCCTTCAAAGGTGATTAACATAAATGCAACTATTTCTGCATATTGATAACAAGTAAGCTGTCTGAACACCTATTTTTCTTTAATACATAACAGTTTGCTTGGTTTAATATATACCAGGAATCTTGGCTTGCCACTCACTTGGGCAGCCTTTGTTTTCATATCTGTAAAATAAACACAATGATAATGCGTGTTTCGGGGATTATGTATTACGATAGAGTGAGCACAAAACCTTTGACCAACATCTGTCTTATCTGTAAGATATGCTGGGGTGATGGTGGCTTAGAGCTTGTGGGAGTGGCCAACAATGACTGGTCCAACTGGTCCTCTCTTATGATGGGGAGCCCATGTCTAATACTGCCTGGATGACCAGGAACTGGAAGCTGGACGGCCCAGAGACCTAGGGTAGAATCAAACACAATGACAAAAAAAAAAGTCAATGAAAGGATTTCCAGTGATATTCTGCTATACTCATAGATTGGTACCTAGCCCAATTGCCATCAGAGAAGTGTCATCCAGCAACTGATGGGAGCAGATGCAGAGACCCACAGCCAAACATTAGGCAGAATCCTAATGGAATCCTGTGGAAGAAGAGGAGGAAGGATTGTAGGAGTCAGAGAGGTTGAGGATACTAGGAAAACACAGCTCACAGAATTAACTAAACAGAGCTCATAGCAGCTCACAAAGACTGAAGGGTCTGTGCTAGGTCTTCTGTATACGTGATAGGGTTGTTTAGTTGGGATTTTTTGTGGGACTCCTAGCAATGGGAGTGGAGAGTCTCTAACTCTCTTGCCTGCTCTTGGGTCACTTTTCTTCCTACTGGGTTGCCTCATCCAGTCTCAATATGAGAGTTTGTGCCTAGTCTTATTGAACCTTGTGCTGTGTTGGGTTGATATCCCTGTGAGGCCTGCTCTTTTCTGAAGGGAAATGGAGAGGCTGTGGATCTGGGAGACAGGGGAAGTGGTGGGGACTGGGAGGAGTGGAGGGAGAGGAGGCTATGAACAGGATGTATTATAAAGAATAAATAAAAAGAAACAAAAGATGGAGTGAGCAAATCAATAGAAGTGCTTTGAATAGTTGTTGGCATACCACAAGCATTCAACAACCCCTAACTAGAACCTGTGCAACCATTTAACCATAAATACAGTAGTTGGTTATATTGTTACTATTTCTTTCAGAATGGGTGGGAAATTAGGGCTTAGTGAGCTAAGAAGTCCTTTATACACACTCCTCCAAGCTCAATTTCTTAGTGGAGCAATGATGTCTAGACAGAGTTCTAGACAAAGTAAAGACTCCACATGGAGGCTGCAGACATCATATGCCCATAATCCTTCTTCTTTGTAATGTCTGAAATGTCTCCCCAGTACTCATGTTTGAATGCTTGACCTTCAGCTGGTGCTTTTATTTTGAGAAGTTTTAGAATCTTCAAAGATAGACCCTAGTTGGAAGAACTACGTCACTGATGGGCTGAACTTGAGGGTAATAGCCTGGCCCTACTTCCAGCCCCAGGCTCTGTGCTTCCTTTCTGTGACTGTAATGTGACTAACCACCAGCTCCTGCCTCTACAGGACCAAGCTTCCTAGCTGCCAGGTCTTTCCCACCAAGATATATCGATATCCTCCAACAGAGACTCAGATAAAAACTCTCTCTCTTAAGTAGCTTCCATCAGGTGCTTGGTTATTGCAAAGAGAGAAGTAACCCACATACCATGAATACAATTCACATGCTCCTCTCAGTGTACTAATGGACCTCTGGGTCCCCATGCTAATGATTCTTGGATGTATCTTTTCCTGCAGCACATCACATGATTGACGTGTCTGCTGGTTTTGCATTCACTAGATGGCCAAGCGTTGCTGGCTTTTCCTCTTCCCTATCCTTTTCTGTTTTTTTTCTAAATAACTCATGAGTCTATGCTCCTTTTTGCTCTATCCAACATGTTCTTCACGTCAGCCCCAGGGAGACTTTCCCAAACCATCAAGCACCCATGACAAACCCTGACTTCATGCCAGCTCACATGTTCCAGCACTGCAAAGATGTTTACGGCAGGGAGGACAAAGGCCTCCTACAGTTTCCAGAAGCTTCCTAGGCTTCTTCTCTACTCTCCCAGCTCCAACCACAGCAGATTTCATTCTCACACCTGACTCAGGCCTTGTAATGTGCCATGTTCTCTGCCTTGGACCTGTTTCTTTGTCCATGCTGCTTGTTGGCTGGTTCTCATTTGTTAGTGTTCTGCTCAAATATAACCTGTCACTCAGATGAGGGAAAGTTCTTTTTTTTATTTCATATAGAGTGCTTCTTACTCTCCTTGGAAGTATTTGTCATGATTTTAAATGAATATGTGTGTCTCTGTGTGCACACATGTGTGCACTGTGTGTATGCATGCATGTGCATGTGGATACCTTGGTCAGTCTTGGGTGTTGTGTCTCAGAAGCCATCCACCTTGTTTTTTGAGATAGGGTCTCTTTTTGGTCTTGATAGTTTGGCCAGAGAGCCCCAGGGAGTCTCTTGCTTTTGCTTCCCCAGCTCTGGAGCTCTGGGGTTATAAGCAAGAGCTACCCAGGTCTTGATTTTTTTTTTAACTTCAATTCCCTTTACCCACTGAGCCATCTCCTCAGTGCTATAATTGAACATCTACTTGTATAATGCTTTGCTTGGTCTCTGCATGGAAATCCTATAGATAGGCACTCTATCTAGATAGACATGCTATCTTTCTTGTTTTCTGTTATATGTATTTTGGCCTTTTGAGCAGAGTATATCTTGCATAAATATTTGTTGCATAAATGTTTGTTGAATAAATAAATACATAAGAGGAATAAAAAAGAGGCTGTCATCTGATGCATCAAATTTCTTCTTTTACATTAAAAATTCCCTTAAATGTCTCCATTTTAAGCAGGCTTAATCCAATTTCTACATGGATTTTGAGGAAACCCTCACATGTGTGGCCATCATCTTAGTGTGTGGACATCTAAACAGAGTGTCCTGGATTCTCCAGCTGAGGCCCTGCCTTGGACTAAGTTCTCCAGTGCAGGTATCTTGTTTCAGTACATGCATAAGCTACCTCTAATAAAGTGCTTTAACAGTGACTGTCGGCATCAGGAACTGTAGGAGGCTTCTTTCCTGGTGAGGAGGGACAGAAGTCTTACTGGAGGTGACTCCATCCTATACCTCAGCTATGTTTCACCCTTTCCTCTATTTAGGTACTAAAATTAATCATTTGAATGACCATGGCAGAAGCCTTGGCCTTCAGAATACACAGACACCATGGTCCTTCCCAGCCTCCCTCTCAACAACCCTGCATTCACAGGTCAGTGTTTCAAGCCCAAGGGTTGCTTTATTGGTGACAATAAGCAGGGTGCCCAGGTCCACACCCTTCCTTCCATGCCTCTAGCTTGGAGTCATTCTGAGTAGTGCTCAGTGGAATCAAATTATGATTCTTGACCATCTCTGGCCAAACTTCAGAGCAGAGACCTAGTAGACCTGGTGGGCTAAAGCAGAGTCAGAATGGGAAGTTGAGTGACATCATCTTCTAACACTTGTAAAACTCAAAATAAAGGGAGAGAGCAGAGAAAGCAGGAAAATGCTCCCTAAAGTCTAGATGTGAAGTCAATACCTCCTTCCATGCTGAACTTCCTGGTACTTAGAAGCTCACAACGCCATGAGGTCCTGAAATGTCCCTTCTCTCAGAGAGGACGGCTAAGCTCATTGGTTCAACATCATTCGGCCTGAGACACTTCTAGCAAGGCTGTTCATCTTGGCCGCCTATGTTCTCTGAGTAGACTGTGAACCTGTCTTCTTGGAGGGAGACAGCAGAGTCTGATAGTCACCAGTCCACAGAGGATAAGAAGAAATACAAATAGCATACTATTCAAAAGGAGCATTGATGAGGCCCCAAGAACCAAGTGCATTTTATTCATTATCCTGTGCAGTCTTCAAAAAACAACCCCATCCAGTCAGGTTTATTATCAAACCGTTTTATAGAAGAGGAGTTTGAGGTTCAAAATGGTTCAGTACTTTCCCCATAGGCATGTTCATCTGAGAGATGTTGGCACATTTTGGATTCATGCTTGGGGAATTCCAAACCCAAGCTGTTAAATACTATTGTATGCCTTTACTTAGGAAAGAATTATAAAGGCGCCAAGCAATAAATCAACCCCATTTAGTCAGGGGAGGACTATGCTCTGACCTCCTTAATCCCTTCGTTCTAAATACGTCTACAGCTGGCAGATAAAAGAGCCCTCTTCCCTGGAGTAATTTCCTGTTCCCTCTCACTGAAAGAATTGAGCTAGAGGGACAATTTTTCAGTCCTCAGACTTGCAAACCTTTGCAGTTGTTGGTGAATGTTAAATCATAAGCCGAGGGTAGCTTTCTCTGGAATTCCAGGTTGGATTCGTGAGCTATAGAAAGGAGCAAAAATAAACAGTGTCCCTGCTGAACTGATTGCTGAAGGGAATTTTTTTTTCTTATTTAATACTGTTGGATAATATGCAAACCTCCCTCAAAAAGAACTTCCTGATAAACATAAGCTGCTGCGTTCCATTTAAGGGATTAGCGTACAAGTGCTATGTAGGTGAGTCCGCCTGACTCCAGACTCTGATAGCAGTCACCACTGGCAAAGGCTGCTGGGAGGGCGGCCAGGCTGGGCTGTTATATATGGAATTAACCACTGATGTTGAAGCAGCCTGTGCGGCCATAGAGCTAAACTAGAGAAATACATGTGGTCCTAGTAAAGGAGTGTTTCTTGATTTGAACTTCCTTCTCAGGACAGAAAATGTAAGACCCTGCAGTACTTTTTAGATGAGTTCACTCCAATGCCATCACCAGACTTTTCATAAGACACAGAGCTCCAAGTCACAGACAGAAAGGGCGCGTGTTTTCTTAACAGCCTCACACAGGCTTCGGGGTCACAGGAGGGCAGCATGTAACTCAGTGTTAGCTGACATTTATTGGATCATACACTTGAAGAGTCAAGGGCTGGATGGAGCTGCCAGCATAATGTGATTCTGGGCTGAAGTGACATCATCGACTCACCCTCTCTCCATCTGTTTTCTCTGTGTTGACTCTTAAGTCAACATCCTAACAGGGAGTGCGTGACCTTGGAGTAGGTTTTGGAAAGTCCTGATGGTAACTCAATTGTTTTAAATGAGCCATGTGACCAGCCCTCAAACCATGATACACAGATGAATGTAATGGTCAGGCTTTGCCATGTCTCTGGATTTGGTGCTCCTCAAAGGTTGTGTGTTCTCTTTCTCTTCTTTCTCTCTCTTTTTCTTTCTTTCTTTCTTCCTTCCTACCTTTCTTTCTTTCTTTCTTTCTTTCTTTCTTTCTTTCTTTCTTTCTT
>CABHPH010154541.1:0-19692 GCA_902168325.1 Peromyscus nudipes | reverse complement strand
CTTTCTTTCTTTCTTTCTTTCTTTCTTTCTTTCTTTCTTTCTTTCTTTCTTTCTTTCTTTCTTTCCTTCTTTCTTTTTCACTAAAATGATGGTTTTTAATGGGAACCAGAGATGTGGTTACAATTACAATATTCTCTCTTTCCTTCTTCTCCTCCCTTCCTCCCTACCCTCTTCCTTCTCTCCCCTCACCCCCCCTTTTCTCATACACACACACACACACACACACACACACACACACACACACACAGTCCATGGGTAATTGTGTATTGGAAGGCTACAATATAACAAGGGTGACACAGTACAGGAAGAAGAGCTGTTCCAGAACTTTAGGAGCTAGACTAATATATCTTCTTCCTGCAACCCTGTCTATTCTCACCCCTGGAGTCCATCTTGCCAGGGCCAAAGTCATCTCTGTCCCCACTACCCCAGCCCCATTAGAAGACCCCACTGTCCTTGATCAGTCCTGGTAGCTGTCTACATGATATCATCCTCTGCCATGTTGATCATCTAATAGTTACCCCAATACGAGAGCTTCCTGGTTCCTTCATGGGCCATTTGATTTAGGGGCCTCACGTGGGTGGCATTCATTTATCTAAGAGAAGTTAGTGTTCTCACATGTAGGATTAGGACACTTTCAGGCCCTGTCTTGTTTCTGCCTGCAACCTCCATTGGGAAATCCTCCCTGGCCACCACCACTGCCACCTTCTCTATGGCCTCAGTGGCCCATGGGTCCTCCTTCCCCTCTGCCTCCATGACCACTTCCATCACTTCTATTGAAGCATGCTTGTCTACTAGCAAATGAAACCTTGATAGGATTCCCAGAGAATTCTTTACCATCAAACCAGTCGAGAACTGCTTTAGCTGAAGGTAGGTCATCAAATGAGACTGTGCCTCACTCTTCAGGCTGCCAGTTTCCCAGTCTGTACACAAATGAATCATAGGCTATCCAGTTGTCTTATTTGTCTTCATAATTTCAATATGCTTGAAGTAATCAGCCATATTTGATCGTAACATTCCCATTCAGGCCTTGCACAAAGATGATGTTGTCTGAATTAATCCTGTTTGGAATTGTGACATGATTCTTGATCCCAAGGGCTACCAAATTTATTGAAGCCCCTACAGTCACTTCCACTCATGTCCCCTCTATCTCTAGGGCCACCTTCACAATCTCTGGGTTTATATCCACCACTGCTGTGGTTGTAACTACTTGCCACAGCCCTCCCAGTCCTGCTAAGCCTCCCCCATGGCCACCATGGCCATCGTCACTCTAATCCTCATTTTCAGAATCATCACTGCCACCATCACTCGTGGGGACTAATCTTGGCCATCATTGCCTCCACCACCCCCTCCGCCGCCTGCACTGCTGCTGCTATTATGGTTCTGCTGTCCAAAACCCTGGGGCAGGTTATAGGAGCTTTGTTGCTGTCCATGGCTTTGTTGTTTTCCTCCATAGCCAGACTGTTGGCTATAGCCTCCATTCTGAGTTCGTCCATAGCTGCTGTTCTGAGAACGACCACTGTACTTTCCTGAGGGGTTGCTAGGAGCTGGCTGTTGGCCATAGTCAGGGTAGGAGGACTGCTGTTCATAAGAAGATTGAGAACTCTGGATGCTGCCATAGCCTCCAGCAGAACCATATCCCTCGGAAGTTGATTGGGACCCTGTGTTCTGGGGTCTGCCCATAAGAAGAACCATAGCTGCTTTGGCTGTGTCCTATAGCGCCAGCTGGCTGGCCATAACCACTGTAACTCTGCCGGCCATAGGGCTGATAGCTCTGTTGGGAACAGGTCTGCTCAGGCTGGGTGGGTAGGCCCTATAGCTTTGAGTTGCTTGCTGGGGACGGTCATTTGAAACCATGTCCTCACACGCCACACAGGCTGCCACCAAGCAACAAAATTCCAGGTGACTGTGAATGGACTTCAAGAGGACTGACCAAAGGCTGTTTTTCTGAGAATGGGAGAGGGTTGTATCTCTGGGAGGAAATATCACTGTACTGTTTCTGGAGGAGATCAAGTGGATGCTTGACGGTGAAAGTCCTTAACACCAAAAAACCCAAAAGGTTCATTAGATTTTCCTCATCTATGATGGTATGCCAACTGGTGGTGCCTTTTGTGAGATCCTGTTTAGGCACCATATTGAGGAGAGTCCATGGAGGCAGCTTCCCTCTCATATCTACAAGACACAAACTTGCAACAGGGGCTTATCCCTACAGAAACCCAATTCTCTCTCTCTCTCTCTCTCTCTCTCTCTCTCTCTCTCTCTCTCTCTTTCTCTCTCTCTCTCTCTCTCTCGCCATTAATTGCCTGTAGCTTTTCATCTACAGGAAGGTCCTTGTGAGACTGTAATATGTGAGTATATAACCTGAAGTAACCTCAGAGATTAGGAAAGTAAAAAGGGACCATGGGGTGTGACAGGGGTGGGGGAGAAGATCTAGAACCCCTTGACATTGCTGGATACATACATACGAAGGAATCTCAATTGAGAAAATGTCTCTATCAGATTAGCCTGTGGGGAAGCCTGTGGTGCATTTTCCTGATTAAAGATTGATGTGGGAAGGCCTAGTCTACTCTGGACACTGCCACCTATGGGTAAGTGGTCTTGGGAAGTATAAGAAAGGTAGCTGAGCATGGACCCGAGCAGAAAGCCATTAAACAGCACTCCTCAATAGTCTGTACTTCAGTTCTTGCCTCCAAGTTCCTGCCTTGAGTTCCTGCCTTGACTTCTTTCAATGATAAAGAACTGTAAATGAAATAAACCTCCCTTTCATCCACAAGTTACCTTTGTTCATGGTGTTTTATTGCAGCCATAGAAAACAAACTAGAATACCACATAAGTGTAAGGATCTGAGTTTAAATTCCCATCACCCATGTAAAGGACCTATAACCCCAGTGCTAATGGACAGAGAGGGGAGGATCCCTGGCAATTGTTGGCCAGCTATTCTAGCCAATGAGTGAGCCCTAGGTTCAGTAAGAGATCCTGTCTCAACAGATAAGGTGGAGAATGATAGAAGAAGACACCAGATGTGCCCCCTGGTCTCTACATGCACACACCTGCAGGCTCACCTGCATACATACATGTACATACATAAATATGTAAACACACAAACAAAATAAAGTAAAATACAATGGTGAATCAGATGTGCGTTAAACCTCAACAAAGCTGTTAGGTCTGGAGGAGAATCTGCCTGACTAAATCCAGCAACTGGTCGTTTAAGGGAGTTTTCCAAACATAGCTTGGAGTCAAAACCTTTCTACTTCCCAGACTCTGTTGTACCATCTGCAAAATGGGAGATGGAAATGCTCTGAAGCTGGAGATTGCATCTATGCATTGCTAAGGCAGTCAGCTGGTGCTGCTCCTAGAAAAAACCTTTCTACTTCCCAGATTCTGTTGTACCATCTGCAAAATGGGAGATGGAAATGCTCTGAAGCTGGAGATTGCATCTGTGCATTGCTAAGGGAGGCAGCTGATGCTGCTCCTAGAATATAAGTCATGAGCAGGACCCAGGCTCTAAAACAAAGCAGAGCAAATTTGTGGACCAGAGAGACAGGAAGGGTCCCCAGCGATGTGTGGCTCCTGTCCCTGAGTATGTTAGAGGTGACAGGGTCAAGGTTGTGGCTGAATACATCAGTGGATCCCTAGATCCCACTTCAGTGTGCTCCTCTCCAGTCAGAGCCATAATAGGCTCAACAGCAAGGAGGAATTAAAGGAAGGAGGGAGGAAAGGATAGCAAGAAGGAGAGAGGGAGGGAGGGGGAGGGAGGGAGGAAGGGAGGGAGGAGGGGGGGGGACACTGGTTAGTGGCTCCAGGGCAGAGGCAGCTGCAGGCTTTCTGTCTGTCCTCTGCTCTTCATATTGCTCTTAGTTCATAGCAGTGACTGCTTCTCTGGCTGCTTCTGCCTCGAGGCTGTATCTATAAAGCAATATTTCTCTGACATTTACTACAGTATCTTATCAATTCGAGAACTACCCTCTGACTCAATGTCAATGCTGGGGAGAGGGCATGAAATAGAAGAACTATTGAATTATATGTAGGCACTTCTAATTACGTCATCAACACAAGCTCAAAACCCTATTTGAAAATGGACATATTTTCTTCGCTGCAGCAGCCAGTGGGAGCCAGGCTTGTCCCAGGCCCTTGTGTATAACTGACTGCAGAGGACCTGCAGGTCTGTCAGCACCCCTGCCCCTTGACCTCCTCCATGTTCTCAGGATTGATAATGGGACTCAGACTCTCATCTGCAGGGTCCTGCTCAGCAAAACCAGTAATCCTTTAATTGAATTAGATGCTGGGGAAGTTAAAGGGCTTCTCTGCACAGCCGCCAGCAGCCTTGTGATGAGGAGATGTATGGCCCCTGCCTGGTCCTTCATGGTCCATGAATCAATTAATAGCTCTCACTCTCAGCTTGAAAACTCTGTGATTTATGAAGCTAAAATATTCAGCTAAGTTGACACATGTTCAGCCATGGTGGGGTAAAGCTCACTTGTCTTGAGAAATCTCCCTGTCTGCTCTTTAGACATTTTGTAAATATTTTATTTTTTTATTGACGTATATATGTGTGTGTGTGGAGGCAGGGAGGTATGACAGCATGAATGTGATGCCTGTGAAGACCAGAATAGGGTGAGAGATCCCCTGGGGCTGGAGTTACTGTGAGCAGCCAAATGCAGGTGTTGTGAACCAAACTGAAATCCAGTCCTCTGCAAGAGAAACAGCTTAACTGCTGAGACCTTTCTCTAGCTCCTTCTAGTAGCTTTTTTAGTTAGCATACCAAGTAATGTCTCATTATAGGATTTTTGTGCACACACACACATATATATATAGGTTAGATATATACATGTATAGAATATAAATACACATATTAGGTTATATATATGCATATATACATAAAACATACACACAAATCACATAGAAAAAACCTATCTTATCTCCCTGCACACTTCCTCCCACAGATCCTTAACTCTGGGTTGTAACCCTATATGGGATCATGTAACTGAATGTGGAGTTGCAGAAAGTTTGGCAGCAATAAAAGGATTCTGAACACAACAATCAAGTTAAATTCAAAGCTTTAATTAATGCCGTGTTGTATCAAACAGCTTCCCAGCAGCCTTGGTTCTGAACACACAGCAGGATCACCTTGCATAGTACACACTGTCAAACCACACCACACCAAGAGACACCGCCTGATGCCTTGGTTCAAAGTTGAGACTAAGGTACCTTGTGTTTTCATTGTGCCTACAATGTTTTCTGCTCTTATATGAATGTAATTGGTTTAATTATGGAAAGAAAACAAAGACTTGTAGTGTTTTCTACCATTGTTCTCAGCAATGTAGATATCAAATTAGTATTTTTGTTGCATTGTTTTAAAATGTTTGATTTTTAAAATTGTTACAGTTTCTGACTTTAGTATCATAAAGATAATTAGATGAATTTTGGATTGAGGTTATGATAAAATTTCCAACAATCTCTGAAATGGGCCTAAACATACTTCTCCTATTTTTCCAAGTGTTTATGAGAAGGGTACTCTCAACACTGATGATTATAGAATCAGATATTGATCACCGCTGATAGGGTGAGATGGTCTGTGCCCTGTGGTGTCAGCTAATCAGCCAAGACTTAATGCTTTGGGTGAAATACACAAACATACCCTTTCAGTATGCAAATTTGCTCTTCATTAATAAACTGTAAAACTATTCATATATCAAAAATTATTTTAGAATCAATTTGTGATTCATTGTCAGGAGGTATTTGTTTTGTACCTTTATTCTATACATCTTTAATTTATGGTCACTAAGTATCTTTGTATACTTATTTTATCTAACTTTAATTTATTGTCAGCAAGTGTATGCTTTGTACACTTATTCTATTTATCTGTGACTTACTGTCAGCAAGTGTATTTGTACAACTATTCTATATATCTATGTGCCCAAGGTCTTGAAAAGATGTTCCTGTGTGAAATGGTACCTGAGTGGACAAGGTTTAGGAAGGCTATTGTGGACTCTTCCCTCAGTCTCTCTTCTAGTTTTATATCTAGGGTGTAAAACACACACACACACACACACACACACTCACATGGTTCTATCAACATAGAAAATGCTTGTTCTCTTTCTCTTTGTGTCTGACTTACACAATGGACTCCAGTTGCCTCTATTTTCATGCAAGAAAATTTGATGTAATTTCATTCATTTATGCTGGATGAGGCTCCACTGTGTGCGTATGCACCACATTTTCTTGCCTTGTGTGCGTATGAATGGGATGTGTGTGTGCACTTGTGTATGAGTGTGGGTGCACACATGCCATTGCTCACATGTGGACACTGGAGGACAATCTCAGGTGTTAGTCCTTACCTTACACCCTGCTTTGAGACAGGATAGAGACCACAACCTTCTGGGGATTCTCTTGTTCCCATCTCCCATTTTGCTGTAGGAGTGTTAGAACTACAGATGTGTGCATGTATTAGCTAGTTGTTGTTGTTTTCCTTTTTTTCCCCTAACTTGACCCGAACTACAGTCATCTGAGAAGAGAGAACCTCAGCTGAGAAAATTCCCCTTGAGACTGGCCTGTGGGGGCATTTTCTTGATTGATGATTGATGTAGAAGATCCCAGACTCCTGAGGGCAATGTCACCCTTGGGCAGGTGTTCCTTTGGTGTATAATAAAGCAAACTGGAAAATCTAGGAGAAGCAATCTGATAAGCAGAATTCCTCCATGGCCTGGACTTCAGTTCCTACCTCCAGGTTCTTTTAGTTCCTGCCTTGACTTCTTTCAATGACGGGCTTTGACCTGGAAGTGTAAGATGAAATAAACCCTTTTCTCCCCAAGTTGCTTTTGGTCGTGGTTTATCACAGCTACAGAAACCAAAGAAGATGCTGTGTGCCTACACCCAGATTCATGTGAGTTCTTAGGGACTCAAATGCAGGACCTCGTATTTGCACAGCAAGAGCTT
Organism: Peromyscus nudipes; assembly: GCA_902168325.1. Taxonomy (NCBI): domain Eukaryota; kingdom Metazoa; phylum Chordata; class Mammalia; order Rodentia; family Cricetidae; genus Peromyscus; species Peromyscus nudipes. Next base: position 12,756 of record CABHPH010154541.1, on the reverse strand, counting down.
CGTCCACTGCACCATCTTCCCAGCCCCCGTCACACTTTATCTCTTCACCTGCGGACAGACCCGCTATTGGATGGAAAGGAACCTTTTAAGAGATAAGACTGCATCATGCACTCCCATTGACACCTTTGCCTCAGAGAGTCAAACTGAAGTGTTCCAATTTTCTTCCTGATGTGCCCTGAGCCCCAGTGACCAAGAACCATTCACTGTTTGGTCCAGCACCTTCTTACACAGCTCCAGAACAACTGTTCATGTGATAACTTCCCATGTGACTGTGGAAAGCAGCTCTGCCACTTCTTCATTGCTCTAATTCCCATTTTTGCAAGCATGTGTGCAGTTTGCATGTTGGAACGTTTGCGTGCATGTGGAGATCCAAGGTTGATGTTAGTAGTCATCCTTATTTGCTGAGGCAGAGTCTCTCAATCTGCCCCTGAGCTGCTGATATGGCTCCTCTCAATGGCCAGCTTGCTCTGAGGGCCCCTGACCCAGCCATCTTTCAAGGCTGGAATTACAGGTGGGCTGTGACACCCATCTGGCCTTTCGGTGGATTTCTAGAGATTCAAAATCTAGTCCTTATGCACGTGTGGCAAACTTTTTACCTGCTGAGTCATTTCCTCTGCTACTTCATTGCTATTTTTAATCTCAGGTTGATTTCAAGGGGTGGGTATATATACTCATACATACAAACATACATACATGCATATATTCTAATTAATATACTTTATTTTAACATAATTTCATATTTTGTCACTGCTCAGTCATCAAATCAACACACAGTTTAGTTCATCTACCTCAATATGCTTTATATTTGAAAGGATTGCTTTAAATATTTTGTTATAATTTTGTTTCATCATTTTGTGGAATATCTGCATGCTTAAAAGGTAAAAGCACTTAAAAAGTGGTTGCATTCAGAAAAGTTTAATTTTCACCTTTCCTTCCCACCTTTAATGGGTGACTATTTCTGGTTTTTGTTTAATTTGCCGTGACACAAACACAGACACACACGTACCACACACACACACACACACACACAGACACCATACACACACATACATATATACAAGCATACACACCACACACATATACACACACATACACCATACACACACACATGCACATATACAAACACACATACACACTTACATACACCACATACACACATATATTTACACTCACACTTAGATGCACATACCACACACACATATACATATACAAACACATACCACAATACATACACACACATACATGCATACACAGTGCACACACCACACACACATACATACACATATGCATACACACACACACACACACACACACACACACTCTATCTCCTCCCATGTAAAGACTAGTATGTCACAACTGTTACCCTGCCTGGAGGTGTCTTGGCATCACATCACACCTCATCTTGTTAGGAAACAGGCAAATCTCACCACTCAAAACAGTTGCTTTCTGTGAATTCCTTGTAAACACTATATTGGAGAATCCTGAATCATTGTACTAAGGGAAATTACTTGGTCAGGTTCCTAGGAGCCTCTGGCCACATTTTTACCAACTAATCAATACATAGCTCCATTTGGGTGTTTCTCTTTACAGAATCCCTGCTTCACAGCTACTTTTAATTCACTCACATTGAGCACAAGCCTTGCAACCCATGCCTGAAGAGTGCTAGCTTTGTGTTTTATTTTACCCAGAGGTACCACAGCCCTTTGTGCTTAGGAATCCTAAAGAGCCTTTTGGTGCTGGGGCTGTTTTGAACAATTAAATAATCAGTCAAAGGCTATGGGAAATAATTTTTAAATGAATGTGACACTAAATAGAACAGGTGTGATGTTAATCTTGGCTGTCAGCTTCGTTGGGTTTACAGTCAACTAAGAGGTAGGCCTCTGGGTGGGTCTGTAAGGGCATTAACTGGAAGGACTAAGGAGGAGGTAGCCCCTTCCCCAGGATAAGCAGCACCTTCCACCAGTGGCCCAGATATCAAGAAGTCCCTGGGAAAAGCTGTGTTGTGGAATATTAGTTAAGGATGTGTTACATTTGTTTATGCTGTGGAATATTTATTTAACAATGCAAAGATGTGTTACATTCTTTATGTTGCATTTATTTAACTCTGTAAAGCTGTGTTATTTTGCCTGTCTAAAACACCTGATTGGTCTAGTAAAGAACTGAATGGTCAATAACTAGGCAGGAGAAAGAAAAAGGTGGGACTGCCAGGCAGAGAGAATAAATAGGAGGAGAAATCTAGGCTCAAGAGAAGAAAGATGAAGGGGGAGTGAGAAAAGGAGGAGAGGATGATATAAGGGGTCAGCCTCCCAGCAATAGAGTCAGCCACTGAGTAAGAAGGAAAGAAAGATATATAGGATAAAGAAAGGTAAAAAGCCCAGAGGCAAAACAGAGTTAAAGGGAAATGGGATAATTTAAATTAGAAAAACTGGCTAGAAACAAGCCAAACTAAGGCCTAGCATTCATAATAAGAATAAGTCTCCATGTGTTTATTTGGGAGCTGGGTGACAGGCCCCTAAAGAGTCAGAAAAAACCAACAACACTTTGTTTTTTTGTTTCACCTGCCTTTGTCCTTGCTGGTGGGTACATCCACACTGCTGCTGATGTTGCTGCTGCCACCCTACCCTAGCAGCTAATACCAGAACTCAGCTTCTTTGGCCTTCTATTTTGGACTGAAGATCCCGGATCAGTAGGAATTCTCCAGTCCTTCATCACGAGATCGGAGCTTCTTAGAAATCTAGTTTCATGAACCTAGTAGCCACTGGGGTCTCAAATAGCCATTGTTGGACCATCCAGAGCCTATCATGTCAGTCAGTCTGATAAAGTCCTTTTAATATATAGCCATTCTATCAGTTCTACTCCTCTAGAGAACATTGGCTAATGTACCATGCAAAGGCCTTCCATTTAAACTTACAATTATGTAAAGGGAAATGGGACATGAAGGCAGAGTATGACCTTGCTTGACCTCATCTGGGACCATGCACACCAGCTGCTCAAACTTGTCATCATCCTGCCCAGGTAGATGTCCATAACTGACCATAAAAGTGACATTCATACTGACTTTGGGGTTGGGAACAAGCATTAGTTAGTAAATCAGTTAGCATTTGTGGAACCCACAGGCAGCAAGGTTTAACTAGGACCACATTAGCCTCCTGATCAAGCTGTGCCTGAAGTTATGTGTGGGGTTATATTTTGCCTCTGCCTCAGTTAGTGTGGAACGGGGGTCCATGTTGCATCAAATCAATATTAATAAGCAGCCATGGTTGTCATCCCTCTTCATTTGCTTACTTTTCACACACATGTTGATCCACTATGCCAGCCCTCCACATGCCCCACTAAAATTCAAGGCATATTCCCGATCCTTAATCTCTAGGCACTGAAAGGCTAGGAAAACTCACATGCAGGATGCCTCTGTGTGTCAATTTTTACCTAATCAATTCCACTTTGAGAGGCAGCCTGTGTAACACCATCTTACTGACTCCACACCCAGCATTGCTTCTCTGTCCCCTGATCTGACTCTTGCCCGCTGGCACTTGCACAGCCTGTAGAGAGACTATTATTAAGATGGAATTTGTATGGATTATTTTCAGGCCAACAAAAGAATCCCCTTGTTATTTATTCACAGGGTTTAGTGTGCAATATAAATTTAGTCAATTTGAAGAGCCCGGCTGGCTGATCTTGTTAGAGAAAGCCAAAGGCTGTTGTCTGCTGTTCACAACGCCCACTGCAAATCTCCTTTCTAATTGTAGGAGTCTCATTTCTGCTTCCTGAGCATATAGACCATAGGGCAGTGTTGTGTTTGCAGACTGCAGCTTACGGCATCGAGGATATTATTAACACAGGATCAATCTCTCCACACCCTGCTGGGGCATCCTGGGGTCCCTTCTTAATACACAAGGTAGAAATAAAACTGGGAACTGGCTTGTGTGCGAGGTCCCAAGAGATAGCCTGGAGCGGGCTGAAAACAATGCACGGAAAACATGCTTGATGGGTAGGGAGATGGCTCGGTGGGAACTGTGTTTTGCTGCAAAAGCATGTAGACCTGAGTTAGAACCCCCAGCGCCCACATAAAAAGCCAGACTGGATGTGCCGGTGCTTGTAAGATCAGCTCTTGGGCAGTGGAAAGAGAAGGATTATTAGGGCCTGCTGGCTTCAGGCTAGATCTAGGCTCAATGAAAGACTCTGTTTCAAAGGAATAAGGTAGGAACAGGAATCCTGACGTCCTCCTCTGGCTTCCACATGCCTGCACACACAGGCATGCACACACAGGCATGCATATACAGGCATACACACACACACACACACACACACACACACACACACACACCCCTCCCAAAGCAACATAAAATACATGCATGAGACGAAGGCTCTTTCTACCCAGGGTTTTGGGACAAGCCTCCACCCAACAGGATGCCCTGTGGGGATGTGTGGTTATGCACATGGAGACTTTAGACTTTAGAATTCATAGCTGTTGTCTTAATAGTCTCAAAGGTCCCCAAATTCCCAATCCATTTTAAAAATTGTACCTAAATTTGCCATGATGGCTCTCCTTTCCATTCTGGTTCCATACTCATAAAAAGCAAAACAAAAACAAAAACAAAGGCCAAAAACCAGAAATTACTCAGTGAATATTAAAGAGCACAAAGTAAAAATAAATATACCACTAATTGTATGTGTGTGTAATATATAATATACATGTGTACATGTTCCGGTATGTGTGCCTTTGGAGGCCGGAAGAGAGGGTCAACTTCTTTGGAGCTGGAGTTACAGGCAATTGTGAGTGTTGTAAAGTGGGTGCTGGGGACCAAACTCTGGTCCTCTGTAAGAGCAGAAGGGCTCTTGACCATGGAGCCATCTCTCCAGCTCCTCTCCTCACTTTTTGAGGCACGGTCTCCCATTGAATGTGGATTTCATCAGTCACCTGGTTAGGCTGGCTGGCTCATACATCCAGGAGGTTCTCCCACCTCTTCTTTCCCCAGCCCTGAATTAGGTGCCTGCCACCATGCCCAACTTTGTACTTGGGTACTGGGCATCCAAGCTCAGGACCTCCTGTTTTCATGGCAGGTGTTTTACTGCCTGAAACATCTCCCTGGCTTTGCAATTAGTTATGTTGGTGCCATGTTCTGTATGAGTGTTTGGAGCACAGTCTATACTGCTGGTGTTACCAATGCTACTTATAAAAACAGTGGGGATTATTTACACTGTTTCATACACAGCTTTATTATTACCCTTGACTACACTCTCCACCATAAAGACTCTAGAGTAACACTACAGAGACCTTTCATTATGTGAATGTGCTGACTTACGCAAATCCCCTTCCCATACACATGCTATTCTAAGGTGTACTGTGTAACACATTCTTAAGAAAATGATCATACCTGCCTATGTGATTGCCAAGGACAAATCCCTTGAAAAGACATCTCTTCATCAAGAGATAAAAATGTTTACAAGACATCTAACTTAGGCTCTTAAGTTGTTCTTCAGGAACATTCTGCTGCTCCACATTCTCAGAAGTGGTAAATCATGGCTCTGGTTTCTGCACAGCAGTACCAACATATGTGTGTTTTAATGCCCCATTTCCTAGTTCTCCTTGAGGGTCTTGATTCCAAATGTGGTGGTTTCTAGAGCTGAAGGATTCAGGCTAGGTCTATCCTCAAAAAGACTGCCATTGTCATTGGTCTGAGAGAAAGGCCACACAAGGTCCCATGTCACAGATCCTAGGGCAAGAAGTATTTTGGTTGTTTTATTGTTTTTGTTTTTACTTCATAACAAAACATGTCAATAATTGGTGCTAAAATTATAACCACTGTTGTCAGTCTTGTGGTCATGTGGCTTGGCCTGGCTCAGTTGGGTGGTTCCTGTGCTCTATGTTAGCTACTTTTCTGTTGCTGTGATGAAACACCATGACCAAAAGAAACTTATAGAAGGAAGGGTTTATTTGGGTTTACTGTTCCAAAGAGATGAGTCTATCACAGCATGGAGGAATAGCAGCAGGCGTGGTGCTGGAGTAGGAAGCTGCTGAAGCAGTGAAAGTGAACTGAAATGGTCCAAGCCACATACTCTCAAAGCCTTCTTCCAGCGACAGCTTTCCTCCAGCCTACTAATCCCACCCACTTCCTCCTGCCTCTTAGCCCTGCCACTTTCCTCCAGCTTCTTAGCCCCGCCCCCTTTCCTCCTGCCTCTTAGCCCTGCCCCTTTCCTCCAGCTTCTTAACCCCGCCCCTTTCCCCCTGCCTCTTAGCCCTGCCCTTTCCCCTACCTCTTAGCCCCACCCATTTCCTCCAGCGTCTTAATCCCGCCCCTTTCCTCCACCTCATATCCTCACCCCGACACACACAACCACTTGAAGACCAAGTGTTCCAACACTTGAGCCTGCGGGGACATCTCTCACTCAGACCCCGTGTTCTCTCTCTGGGTAGTCTGAGAACGTGGGGTTCGACCAACCAAGGTGGCTCCTCACAAAGGTGGCAGTGGCATCCATTGCCAGCCCGTGGTTCAGCCAGGGCTGTCGACGAGAGCATCTCAGCTCTTCCAGCATGATCTCTTCCTGGCTTTCTCATATGACGATGTCCGAATTCCATGAAGCAGGAAACAGAAACTGCTGCTCATTTTAAGCTGGAGTGTAGGCATCCTGAACGTCACATTCTCTTGGCTGACCATGATCAAGGGCTGGGAAAACATGTTTTATTTCTTCGCCAGGATTCAACATGTACGTGGGGTGGGGAAGGTTCACGGGGAGCTGCTTTTGACACTACTTAACAAAGGCAGCATGAAGAGAACGGAAGAAAAGGATAGCAGAGGTGAACATGTCTCAGCTGTGTGGCTTTGGGCATGCTGTTGAACTTCTCTGAATCTTCCTATTTGCATTTTAAAAGGAGCAACAACAGCTCACAGGAATTAAAGAGCTTACATGTATGTATTCATATGTGTACATGTATGTGTTCCTATGCATACAGTTGTATATGTTCATATGTATGTATATATATGTATCTGTTCATATGTGTATGTGCATACATGCTTATTAGTGTACATGGGTATATGTTCAGTTGCATATATGTATTAACATCTACCATCTGTCATCTGCCTGTAATTATGAGCATTAAAGAGCATGTGTGTGTGTTCTCATATGTGTATATGTATTAGCACCTATCTCCTGTCATCTGTTTACTATCCGACTATCAAAGTCTCTGTGTAGTAAACAGTTGGCATCATCCTTGTGAACCCTGGTGTGGTCCCTTTTTAGTTCATGCTCCAAGGAAGCCATCTGAACTCATGTCTGCAAACTGGGAGGAGAAAATTCCTCACAAACTCACTGAGACATTTCTTATTGGACCTGGAGCTCACTGGTTCAGCTAGACTGACTGCCCTGAAAACTCCAGGGATCTACCTACCTCTACCTCCCTAGTGCTGGGACTATAGGTGTACAGTGCTGCATTTGGCTTTTTATGAAGATGTCGGGGAGCCATTCTTGCGTTTGAGCAGCAAGCATTTATCTCCTGTCTTAGTCAGTGTTCTATGTCTGTGAAGAGACACCATGACCAAGGCAGCTCTTATGAAAAGAAAACATTTAATTGGGGCTTGCTTACAGTTTCAGACGGTTAGTCCATTATCTTTATGTCAGAGAACATGGTGGCACATAGGCAGACATGGTAGCTGAGAGTTCTACATTGAGATCCTCAGGCAGCAGGAAGAGGGAGACACTGGGCCTGGCTTGAGCATTTGAAAGCCCAAAGCCCACCACCCAGTAACATAATTCCTCCAACAAGGCCACACCTATTCTAACTCAGCCACACCTCCTAATCCCTGTCAAGTAGTATCATTCCCTAATACCAAGCATTCAAATATATGAGTCTGTTGGGGGCCATTCCTGTTCAAACCACCACATCTCCCCAGCTGTTTACCTACTGTTAATACATGAAGCTGGAGGACATGTTCACATATAACCACATGGGTGGCATTCTTGAATGATAAACTCTTGCTGCAGAGCCTCTGTGCTTGATCTAACCAGAAGCTTGATAAGGGTCCTTCACATGACGAAGAAACACACACACACACACACACACACACACACACACATATACACCATGCACCATACAAAATAAAATAGAGCTGGTGGGAAATAGCAAATGCAAAGGAAACTTCAAATCCATGATCACAGATCCTGAAGGTCCTCACAGATATGTGGAAAAATGTTACTCCTTGCAAGGAGACAAAGATGCTACAAAAATGAGCTGTAAGGTGTCAAGAAACAACTGCTGGACATTTAAAGAATGTGAATGATAAGGCTTGTATCCAAAGGAAGTTTGCAGGAAATACAAATGAAAGTCAAACAGAAACGAAATATAGATATAAGAAAAGTGGAATGATTTTGAAGGTATTTGATTAACTGCAGAGAGAAGACACAGAGGTTTTGGGGACATGATCTTTAAAGGATGAATGCCATTAGATGGCCCAAAGTGAAGGACATGAAGATTCAGCCTATCCAGAATCCTTGAGTACCCAGTAAATGAAATGTAAAATCTTATAATAAGGCACACCATTCTTAAATTACAAACTAGAGGCATAAAAAAAAATCTTAAAAGACTCAAGGGATTCACAAGACTAAGAACCCAAGATCTGGGATTAAGAGCCAGATGTGTCAGGATCTGTGATGCCAGCACTAGGGTCTGTGGAGGGGAGACTGAGGCAGGAGCAGCCCTGGGCCTTGCCAGCCAGCTGTTCTAGCCAAATAAATGAGCTCCAGATTCAGACAGAAACCCTGTCTCAAAAAAAAAAAAAAAAAAAGATGGGGAGTGACCGAGAAAGACACCTGATATTGTCCTCTCGCTTCTACATGCAAGCCCACACACGTGCTGACACACCAGCACTCACACATATGCACACTCTTGAACAGCATATGTACACATTTATACATGCTCATAAAAAGGGACTAATATCATATTGATAGATTTCATTCTGCTGGAATTTGTTTGAAGTTCTGGTAGACCTTCCTGGCATTGTGTTGAATGCACAGAAAATAAGTTTAAAGAAGGAAAAAAATGGCAGAACCATTAAATCTGCATGAAGAGGAAACTTACTGTACTGTTTGTTTTAAGAACCACAGAATGAACCTGTAGATGACTGATCTAGTAAAAAATGTGATTTCACTAAATGAGTGTGTGTGTGTGTGTGTGTGTGTGTGTGTGTGTGTTTGTGTGTGTGTTGATTGTGGGACAGGTGAGGAATCTTCCAATGTGATTAACAAAGTTAAAACAGGTAAATAATAAGCAACTATCTAAGCACATTATTTAAAAATACAGAGGGAAGATTCATGAAGGAATGGCTAAAAAGAAACCACTCTTTCCTCCGAGGAGCAGGAATAACAGTGCGTGAGTGAGGCGAGCCTGCTGTCCTCAGTTGTCACCGTCTGTATATTGTGAAGCGTTCTTTGAAAAATTATTTTGGATGTTTGACTAATAAGCACACAGGACATTGAAAATAGCAAAACTGAGTCATCAGGATAGCTCAGTAGGTGAAGGTTCTTGCCACCAAACCTGACAACCTGAGTTCAAACCCATCTGGTGGAAAGGGATAACTGATTCCCACAAATTGTCCCCAGACGTCCACACATGCACTCTGGCATGCCCTTCTCCTAAACAAACAAACAAACAAACAAACAAACAAACAAACAAACAAACAAACACTTAATAAAAATACATTCCAAGATTAGTCTGCCACTAGAATTCAGAGGTAGAACTTCAGCCAGACCACCCACCTCCATATTTTTCCCCCCTCTATTCTACACGAGTGGGGATAGTTCATTAATTCTTCTAGATCCTTTCAATGAGACACTTACTTTTTTGTAATCGTTGTTCTGGAAATTGACCAAGAATACTGTACTAGGCAAGATCTCTACCATCGAGCTCTGGGACAAGCCCATGAGTGAGGAACTTTCTACACTTTCTGGAAGCAGAGACTTGAGGAAGTCAAGTCACCCTCTTCGTTAATCTCTGAGAAGATTCAGGGACACCATTGTCAGACCCCAAAGTCTCACTTTTGTCATGAGCTCAGGCTCCCATTTTGTAGCTGGTATCTATTTGTAGTCTATACCTGCCATAAAAAATAGTGTTTTAGATCTAGAAGGGGCTCTTACCAATCATTTGGTTAAACACGTTCCAGTTGTTCTTGGGTAACAGGAGGCTGCATCACTTGGCTAAGGATGCAGTTAGTAGCTGTGGATCTGGCCCAGGCTCTGGTGTATCTTTTAATCTGCAAGACACTGTCAGTGTTGTGAGGAAAGCCAAGAAACGAGAGCTCAAAGAGGGAACAGAAATCACAGCTATTTGTGCATTTCTAAGAATAACTACACCTGGCTATTTCAAGAAGAGAGAAACATGACATTCTGACAATGGGAATTTTTTACACTTGGAAGGTTTGGGGTGTGACATCTTCAGCATCTCATGTAACATTCTAGAAAAGTCCTTGTAATGTTTTCAAGGTAGCATATGGTGGTAGCTCCCTTGGGCCTAGGATCTCAAGAGAGTCAGTCACCTGCTGTACTCATGATGGTTTCCTAAGTTGGGTCAAAATATGAGCTTCATTCTGTGGCCCAAATGTTTGTGATACCAAAATCCACATATTGAGATATAACCTCTCCTCTCCTCCCCCACACCCCTCCCTTCCTCTCTCCTTTCCTCTTCCCCTCTCTCCTTTCTCCTTCTTCTTTGCTCCATTCTTTTCATCTTTTCCTCTTCTTTCTTTTGTGTGTTCATGTGTGATTGAGAAAGCATTCATGCCACAGTGTGTTTTATACATCAGAGGTCAGTCTTCACCTTCCATCTGGATCCAGGCAGTGTCTCTTGTTCCTGCTGCATGTGTCAGGCTGTCTGGATCTAAGAGCTCCTGGGGATTCTCCTGTCTCTGCCTCCCATCTCCTCCATAGGAGTTCTGGGATTACATAAGTGTGTTGTAGCATCTGGCTTCTTGGTGGGTACCGTGGGTCCTGATGTTTGCATGGTAAGTGCTTTACCTACTGAGTTGTCTCTCCAGCCCCAGACCTAATTTCTGATAGAATAGTTTTTAGCAGGTAGGCTTTGGGGAGGTGATAGGTCATAAGTGCTGAGCCCTCATAAATGTGATTAGTGTACATAAAGAGGCCAGAGGGAGCTTGTTTTCCCTTCCACTTCATGAAGCTATAGTGAGAGGCAGATACTGAACCCTTAACTAAGACCAGATATGCTGGTGTCTTTTTCTTGGACTTCTAGCACCCAGAACTATAAGCAAGACATTTCCATTGGTTATAAATGGCATACTCTATGGTCTTTGTTATAACCTGTGTGTATCTTTTTTCTCCAGACTGAAGTATTCCCTCCTGGAGAGAAGAGAGAGGCTCATCACACTCAGGAAATGTAGAAGATTTGCAAAGCCCTTCCTGGGGTTAAATGAGCAGTAAACACTTGCTGGGGGAAGGAGACCCTCAGGTGCAGCTGCCTGCAAGTTGCATAGGGGACCCCAAGGATGCAGCTTTCAAAAGTCATCTCCCATACTTTGGGGTGGGATTTTAGGTGACATGATTGTCTTTGAGTAGCCCAAGCTCCTGTTACAAAGAACTCATTGGTTGACGAAGCTAGACTCAATGGAATTATTTCTTTTGTCTGTCCTCAGTGCTTGATCTGAGGTGCACAGTCATTTCTTCATATCAACCCAGGAAAAGTCACACAATATAACACCAGTAGACCAAGATACTACATCACATTGTTCAAGTGCAGAAGGGACACAAAGTAAAATAAATTCTAAAGAAAAAAATCTATTGTTTCTTGATTGTCTACTTCAGGATAATTGCTGTTATTTATTCCCATTTGACAGATGGGAAAACTGAGAGATTAAACCACTTCAGAAGTAAAGATCAGAGAGATTAAAAAACACACTTCAGAAAACATTAGAGCTTAGATGAAGTCCAGGAATCCTATCTCAAGTTTCCTACTCTTCTTATTTAATGCAGCCTCTTTTTTTTTCTACCTGTCAGTCAAAGCACCTCCATCAAAGATGGCCAGTTGAAAGCAAACACTGATGCCAAGTGTATTGGACACCCAGGCTCCATTCTGCATATACTGTGCCTTCTGCCTGGAGTGTCCTCACACTCTGGGCCAACCTGCAGGAACTGTCTTGTTCTTGTGTATGTTTGCCCTCCATTCATCTTTTACGACAAGCCTTATCTAACCTTGTGCTAGGTACTTACTTCATTGCTGTGGCAGAGCCCCTGGCAGGAGTAACTTCAAGGAGGAAAGATTTATTCAGTCTCAAATCTCCAGGGAGTCTAGTCCATCATGGCAGGGAATGCATAATAGTGGGTGACATGGTTCATTATATCTGGGTAGCAGACAGGAAGCAGGGTGCTTGGTACCACCATCCCTACCCAGTGACCCAACTTCCTCTATCTAGGCCCCACCTCCTAAAATTTCCACACTCTCCCAAATAGTACAACCAGCTAGGAACCACATATTTGAACGTATGAGCCTGACCGGGGTGGAGAATGGGCAGGGAATCTCACATCCAAACTTTGACAAACATCTTTTCCAGGAGCCACTCTCACACACTGCCCTTGGATGGAGGTCCATCTGCCTACCCCCCATTTCTTGAGACTTACCATCAGGCTTCTCATCATTGCCTGTGTGTCTGTTTTCCCCAGATGAAGCTCTAGTTAATGGGCTTGACCCAATCTCCCATGTCTTCATAGCCTGTGGTAAACTGAGTAAGGTCTCTGGTCTCCAAGCATGACTCT
>CABHPH010154540.1:16224-44244 GCA_902168325.1 Peromyscus nudipes | reverse complement strand
TATAATGTCAGAGAAACAGGATCATCTTTTGTTAAAATGCAGAATTTTCATTAAAAATACAATGTAAAAAATTAGTAGAAACATTGTTGTTCTGGAATCTGTATAGGACGTCAGGAATGGGCTGAAGCGTGGTGACTCAACATAAAAGCGGGTGGACAAATCCAGGAAAATTACCCTTTATCTCTCCAGACCACATATAACTACCCTGTCCCAAGCCACTTGAACATGCTCAGAAAAGTCTTTAAGAAGAGGAGGAGGAGGAGAGGGCAGGGGGGAAGAGAAAGTACTTGGAAGAAAGGAAAGCAAGTCCCTTTGATGTGCGTGTCAGCCAGTGTGACACCTCTCTCAGCAGCTTCTGCCTGCCCAGGGTCATCTCTAACAAAAGCGGGAAGGCTTCAAAGCTCTTCTCATTACAGCAACAGGTGGCAGAGGACCCAGCACAGAAAAGGGTCCAGGGCCCCTAAAAGGCCTTCGGCTGGCAGCTGTACGGTGAGACTAGGGATGGGCTGCCTGGCCCTCCACTCCGGGCCTCTCAGGATTACATGGCAGGTGGCGGTGCTGGGGGGATCCTGTAGACTCCGAGAGGATGAAGCCTGCTCTGGAGAAGGAGAGCAAGGCAGCATCGCGGATGCTTATTTTAAGAAAGTGACATCTTCGCAGTCAGGAGGCAGCCGCAACTTGAAACCAAATAGCGGAGATTATTGTGGACCGGTCCCCACAAGCAGCCCTGATGTCCACCAGATGAAGCTGGCACAGAGTACTGAGACCTCATTTATTAAAACTGTACTATAAATACACACGCACAAGGACTTCGGCTGGGGTCCCCAGCACCCCAATAAAAAGGCAGGGTGCAGCGGCTGATGCCTGTATCTCCCCTGGGGCAGTGGAGACAGAAGGATCCTTAACTGGGCAGCCAGTCTAATCAAATCCTTGGCTCCAGGTTCAGAAAGACCCAGCCTCAAAAGATCAAGGGAAAAGTGATCCAGGAAACACACGAACCGACCTCTTGCCTCCATATGTATAAACAGGTATACATGCACGCTTACATACACACATACACACGTACATTGCACACAATTATACTTTAATAAGTGTCATGAGCATCAAGGCACAGAGAGGAGAAGTAATTTAAGAGGCCACAACAAAGGGCATGAATTCAAATATGAAACCAGAGCCAGGCTATGGCACATCTATCGTCCCAGGCTCTCCTAGATAGAGGACATCATGAATGAACTATGCATTGCTCCCACGACTTCACTCCATTCAACAGACTGCAGGGTCACCAGGTCCTAATCCTAGAAGTAATAGAGGAAATTTTCTCTATTCACTTTGAGAGCCAGATAAAACACACCGACTTCCACCTGGTCCCCTTATACATTGAGTGAAGAAAAGAGTTCCAGTATGACATAAGTAGGAATAACAGTCATCCTGAAAATTTTTGTTATGATGTTGGCAACCCAGCTGGGGAGGGAAGGAATTCTGACATGGTTGGTGATTTCTAAAATAAACAAGGACAGGGGAACAAACACAGCTAATTTTAAGACTTTTATCATTTTTTATGTAAATAGCCTCTCTCGGATATGATGGTAGCAATATTCCAGTGTGTGAAACTGACTTGATGGCTCATATTAAAATTTACTCTTGGATTAGAAAGATGGCTCAGTGGTTAAGAGCACGGTTGCTCTTCCAGAGGACTCCGGTTCAATTCCCAGCACCCACATGGCAGCTCACAGCCATTTATAACTCCAGTTTCAGAGGATGTGGCACTCTCTTCCAGCCTGTGGACATGAAGAACACATGTGGTACACAGACACCCAGGCAAAACATCCAAACGCATAAAATAAAATAATTTTAAGGAACTAAAATTAATTTGCATGACACTAGAATGTCTCTTCAATGTTCCAAACGGTACCATTGTTAAAACCAAGAGAAAAAAGCTAGACAGCTACTTGGTGGCACTATAACAACGTCAGTGTGAAGGGTGCTGAAGCTCACTGTGTCTGACCACTGACAGATATGACATCAGAATGGCGGTATCACACAATTCAACATTAAGTCAGAAGACAGTATTCTACCCTTGGGCGTCTGCCTCATTGCTTACATTTCCAAGAAGAGTGGTGGCATCAGACAAGCAGGGCCCCTCCCTGTACCCACCGGGCACCAAATCTCCTATGGTCCTTTGAGTGCAGTGAAGGCCGGGCCAACTTCACAGTTCACAGAATTGTAAGGTCAAAATTTTAAATCCTCTGGCTCACTTCTCCTCCATACACACTTTCTTTTGTGGTCATAAGTTTGGGATCACCAACACTTGCTACCCACAAAGAAACCAATACTTACGCACTTCCCCCATGGAGCCCCCTGAAAGACTCCTGCAGGTTCACTAGAATTGAAATGGGGATTTCCAGGAGCTGAGTCCTCAGGGCAGAGTCTCCCTGCAGTTAAGACAAGACTTCCCACGCCACAGAAATATATCTTCCGCACAAATTTGGTGTTCGTTATTGTGTCTTCAGCAGAGCGGCGGCCACATCCAAACCCATCAGGATCCCCAGCTGTACCTCCTGCGTCTGGCACAAAGTCCAAGCAGCCCTGTGTCTCCCTCTAGCCCTTATGCTCCTAAGTCTGTCTCCAGGGATGCCTAATTTAGCTGGAAGCCCTGCTGGACATGAAAAGAGTTGAAACAACTCACTAGCAATCTGAATCTTCCCTTTCTTTCTTTTATTTCCTTCTTCCTTTTTTTTACTTGTCGCCCAAAAAGAGAGAGGCAATTTCAGTAAATCGCAAATGAAAGAATAAACGGATCAGGCTCAATGCCAGAAACTAGAGAGATCAATACATCAACTGAAAACCACTTTTTATATAAGAAGGGGGAGAATAGCGTGTCCGATCCAATGAAATGATTTCACAAATAATTACGTTGGTATCAAAGTCTCGTAGGCGGCTGAGCAGTCCTCTGTAAAGAATGAGGTTTGGAGGGAGCAAGCCCCCGGTTCAGCTACAAACTACAGCCAGTGTGTCAGAGCTAAAAACCCCACTGAAAAACGTATCCCGGCCTGAGCAAGTGTTTGCTGTACAAGCTGGGTGCCACAGGGCCTGAGGGATCAATGCTCCATTGTGAAGTGCAGGCTTAGCTGACTCCACAGGCTACTGTGTGCACCACAGCAAGGTCCCTGAAAGGATAAAAGCCACCAATTCTGAGCCAGAGAGCAGGAGGTTCGCTTGTTGTGAAAGCCAACATTACCAACCAGCAGTTGCAGAAATGAAGTTGGAGGAACGGAGAGTCAGCCAGCGGGTCTCAGACAAACCCATACATCCTGCCAGCCAAGCAGGGAAGGGAGGAAGAACAGGAGAGGGAGACCAGGGGAGGTCATCCACGTCAGAAGCCATTGCCTTACCCAGATCCTGCTGGTGCCCAGGTGAGCGGGAGAGTGAAGCCAGCCGAGGCATGCCTAGGACAGGCAGAGGTTACAGGTTGGGGCTGGGTACCACTTAGCACCCAAACCAAACACACTATAGAACTCACCGTGACTCTAACTGAAGCGGCAGGAAGACATTCTCCCGGTGCCACAGGCAACTCAACAACTGATGAAAACTCCAAGTGCTTCCTTGGTTTGAAGTTAAAAGTTATTATAGAGTTAAATGGGAGCGTGAAGGGAAGTGACTCCAATAAAATAGTTCTCAGACTTTTAACAAAACCTTCGTTTTTTTTTCTCCTAATGCTTTTAATGTCAAGAACTGAAAAATAAGCTCACAGAAGCACTAATAAGCATTATGTGTTCGTGTGTTCATATTACATGTGCACACATGTGTATGTTTTGTGTATATGTATATGTGTGTATACATGAGTGTGCCCACGTGTGTAAGCTAGTAGTGGATGCTGGGTTTCCTCATCAATCACTCTCCACCTTACCTTGGACACAGGTTCTCTCACTGAACCTGGAGGTCACTGATTTTGCTAGGCTGGTAAGCTAAAAAACTCTAGGGACACTCTTGTCCCCATGTCTCCAACGCTGGGATTACAGATGTGTGCTACCATGACCGGCATTCATTTGTGGCTGTTGGGGGTCACACACAAGTCCCCATGCTTGCCTGGCATGTGTTTTACCAACTGAGTCATCTCTCCACCCTCCTGGAATGGAATAAAAACCCTTTTTATCCCAGCAGGTTTATTTCTAAGGTAATGTGATCATAGCACAAGGAGAATGGACTTGTGAAATCATATCACTTTATGTTAATAATGCCTGTTGTAATGAATTTATGTGTGGCTTTTTCAAAAACAAATTTCCCAAATAACTCAAACATCAATGTTAAATTTAATCCAAGCCAACCACATCTTTGTCTAAAGCTTCTCACTGGCCTTTTGTTTTATTCCCAGTCTCTTTTATCTCCCCCTCCATGGCCCTTTCACTGTGCTACAGTGAGTCAAAGTCGATGGGAGTGGACAAAGTCGGCCAAGGTCTTATCACGAAGTTACTGACCCAGCCCTGACCCAAGGCGCTCTCTTGCAGTCCTGCCTCAGAGCAGGGAGTCCAAAAGTGACTGCAAGAACACCACTGTGCAAGTCATTACAATGGGCTCGCTGTGGCATTCTCCCAGGCCAACTTAAGCTGTGTGTGACAGTACTTGACAGAACAGGGACCTAAAAATTACTACTATAGTCACGTTATTCTTTATAGGAAAGATTTCCGGGCAGAAATCATACTATCAAAGTGCCATGAGCTTGGTTTTATGAAACCAGGATGATGTAATGAATAACGGTCCTGTGAATTATTACTTCCCAAACATCTCAGACTAAATGGATAGTGCTCACCCAAAGACACCAAGTCCTTTTCTCTGGAATTTGTAAAATTTGTATTATTTGTGTTGATGATCTTCAGAGGGGGACACATTCATGGATTGTCTAGGAGGTTACTAAAATCCAGTAGCCAGAATGCTTAAAGGAAAAATGCAGGGCCTGGGGACATAGCTCAGTAGGCAGTATGTTTACCTAGCATAAAGAAATCCTGAGTCTTGAGTTCAATCCCCAGCACTGCATAAACCAGGCATAGTGGTTCAGGCCTGTAATCGCAGCTCCTGGAGGTGGAAGCAGGAAAATCAGAAGTCCAAAGTCATCACTGGCTAAAAAGGGGAGTTCAAGGCCAACCTGGGATGTATGAGACCCACACAGAGAGATAGAGAGATAGAGAGACAGAGACAGACAGACACATAGAGAAAGAGAGAGAAAAAAAGAGAGACATAGAGACACATACACACACAGCAGGGGTGAGGATGGGGCAGAGAGAGAATGGGAAAGACAGAGAAAGTAAAAATAGAGCCCTGAGCTGGGCAGACCCAGGCCGATGGGCATCAAGACTTCTCTGGAGCCCATGGACCCAGGAAGCGACAAGGATCAGCTCATCCCCAAAGCCTCAAGAAGGAGTGCAGACCTACCAGTACTGTGACCTCAGGCTTAAGTCTACAGCACTGTGAGGGAGTAACTTCTCTCATTTCAAAACAGCATAATTTGTGGTGATGTGTTACAGTACCCCCAAGAAACTAACTCACCCGGAGAAAGTAATGACTTGTACAGTAAGAAATGCAAAGTGGAAGAGAAGTTTCCACACATGGGACTGCGTGTCTCCCAGAAACTACTGAGGTGGGGTTGGGGAGGGAATAGCATTGTGAAATTGTTTATGAGCTGTGCCGTCAGGGGAAAAAAAAATGATCATTTTGACATATGACATTCTGTCTCACAAATGTGGGTATTTGTTCCTCTTCAGGATGTGTCCTTTTGTTCTGGGAAAGCCACACACATCATCACCGGGTCAGCAGCTCTCCTAGAGAGACCTGAGGGCCTGAGTTAGTTAGAGGCGGCCCTCAGACTTGCTGCCTCTAGAGGGCTGGTGTTCAGTAGGATTCCTTGCTGATGGAAGAGCCATCTTATAGAGGCCCAGGTAGAGCCAAGAGCAGCACTAGGGAGCTGAAGCACTGAGCCCTCCTCGGGACCCTTGCAGATAGTATGAAGTGAATAATGAATTGACTCCTGGATACAGACAGGTGATAGTGCACTCTGAACACCCTAGTGAGTACCACACATATCTCCTCCCTGCAGCTCTCAAGGAAGGGCAGGGTCTGCATGGAGAATGCTTTGTGGCTGTTATATTCTAAATATAAAACATCCTCACAGGCCCACGTGCTTAAGCACTTCATCTACAGCTTGCAGTGCTATTTGGGAAGTTCCAGGACCTCCTAGTGATGGGGTCTAGATGGTAGAGGAAGAATCTTAGGAGCAGGGCTTCAGTTAGAGGTCAGCCTACTTCCTGCAGTTCTCGCTGTTTCCTGGTTGGCCACGGAGATGTGAGCAAGCCACAGAGCGTACTTCTACTATCATGTCTTCCCCACGGTCTTAGCCCATGTTCTAGTGCTGTGAAGAGACACCACGGCCAAGGCGGCAACACTTATAAAAGAAAGCATTCAATGGAGGGCTGGCTTACGGTTTCAGAGGTTTAGTCCGTTATCATCATGGTTGAAAGCATGGCGGCGTGCAGGCAGAAGGGAGTCATGATGGAGACATAGCTGAGAGCTACACCCTGATCCACAGGCAGAGAGAGAGAGAGAGAGAGACAGAGAGAGACAGAGAGAGAGACAGAGACAGAGACAGACAGACAGACAGACAGACACTCTGGGCTTGTAATGGGCTTTTGAAACCTCAAAGTCCACCCCCAGTGACACATCTCCTCTGCTAACGAGGCCACACCTCCTAATAGTGCCACTCCCTGATGGCCAAGCATTCAAATCTATGAGCCTATGAGAGCCATACTCCTTTAAAACCACCACACCCACCACCTATGCTAGGAAACTGTGAGCTGAAATGCAAACTTTGTCTTTCATTTCTGGGGGGGGTGGGGGGATGGGGATGGGGGGTGAGGAGTTGGGGGGTGGGGGAGTGGGGGGATGGTAGACAGATGGAAAGAACATAACAAAGCAGCCAAGGGGACATGACTTTGGGACACCAATGTCAGGGAATGGATTTTCAAGGACAGTCAGCTAACTCACGAGCCGGTTCAGGCAGGGGTGTGCAAGATGTATTCACGGCAGGAATAGAACCAGCCATACGGGTGCTGCTGAAATCGGAGCTCATGGATAAGAACTGCTTTGCAGGGTGATGATGAACACACAGGCAGTGGAGAGATCACAATGACGACAATGTTGGCCTGTGTCCCATGTTAACTTCACAGCAGTCAAGGTCCCAAGCTCCGTCCCTTTCTTTCCTCATTGGCTCCTCTCCACAGACCATGAATTAGTCACTGAGCCCACCACATTGGTGGTCCAGAGAGGTTAAGTAACTTAACCTTGGTGGAACTGCTTAAAAGAGGGGCCAGGTTGCTGGGCCTCAGGGCCATGTTCCTAACTACCTTAAAAAAGAGTGAAGACCATTAGGAGAGCAGAGAATGGAAGAAAATAAGCAGGATACATTAGCGAATACACAGTACAGTGATATGGTGCAGATAAGATCCCCAAGGCGGTGTGTCTCTCCCCAGAACAGAGTGAGAGGGGAGGTCAAGTGTAGCTATGGAGCAACTAAAGGTTGGTAGGGGAGTCTCAGGAGTGGGTGCCATGGGAACGGAGCCAGAAGTAGCTTTTGACCACGAAAAACCCTTTGTTTCCTCTCAAGAGGTCTCTTCGTCATCACCCATGTGGCTTTTTATAAACCACAAGCACTTCTGGGCCCCACAACAGCCTCCTTGTCTTAGTCAGGCTTTCTATTGCTTCCAAGAGTCACCATGACCACAGCAACTCTCATAAAGGAAAACAAATTTAACCGGCACTTGCTTACATGTTCAGAGGTGTAGGCCATTGTTACCACGGTGTGAATATGGTGGCAAACAAGTAGGAATGGTGCTGGAGAAGGAGTTGAGAGTTTTACATCTGGACCTGAAGACAGCAGGAAGAGAGTTATCATGCCTGGCTTGAGCATTTGAAACCTAAAAGCCCACCCACAGTGACACACTTCCTCCAACCAGGCCACACCTCCTAATAAGTACCACTCCCTATGAGCCTATGGGGGCCATTTTCATTCAAACCACAACACTCCTGAATCAAAACAGCACCCCCAATATGGTCCTGTGAACCTCTAAGGCAGGGGTTCTCAACCTGGGAGTTGAAGGACTTTTTCACAGGGGTCACACATCAGATATCCTGCATATCAGATGTTCATTACAATTCAATAACAGTAGCAACATTACAGCTATGAAGTAGCAATGAAAATAACTTTATAGTTAGGGGTCACTATGAGGAACTGTATTAGAGGGTCGAAGCACTATGAAGGTTAAGAACCACTGCTCTAAGGGATGGGACTCCATTGCTGCCCACAAGACAGTAGGAGATTCAGGGCAGAGGGTAAGTATGCCTTGAGAGATGCATGGACTACGCCCAGACTTGACCATAGCTTTCCAATCATCATTGAACTTGCAACCACACAGGCAGACTGAAGGCCGGTTTGTGACTACTCAGATTTGCGTTAGTGCTCTTAGTAAATACTGTGTTCTCATATTAGCCGATCGGCTGTTACCCACAGATGGACTCGCCTAGAGGTATCAAGCCATGTCTTTAAATTTGGGCGGGGGGGGGGGGGGGGTTAAAACGGCACTGCAGCAAGTTAAAAATAGTTTGTGTATCTCAAATCATAAGCACTAGGGAGTGTATCTTTCCTAGTGAGAGTGTCGGGATTTTGAGATCTTTCTGGTGCTCTTCATGTCACCTACCTAAACTCTGCTTGTGATATCTGCAGAGCTGAATCTCATTACAGATGGTGGGAAAACCCTTCTAATTGGGCTGAAGTTGGAACTCTCAAACACTTGATTAAACTGTTTGAAGGGAGATGATAGCTTTATTTGAAACCTTGTTGTTAATGTTCTAATACAGGCCAAGTTCTGACCATTCAAGGGCACCCCATAAGAAAGGATTTTGTGCTAAGAAAGTGGGTCTAAATCCTCTTTAATTGTCTACTGGACCAAGGGGCACACAGGGCGCTTGCTTACTCTGTGCTGTTGTGTGTGTGTGTGTGTGTGTGTGTGTGTGTACATACATATACATATATATATAATAGAAACCTATTCGCAAGCCAGAAGAGCCTGTTTAAAAGAAATAAATAAAAAGTTAAGATAAAAGCAACATATAGCTGGGCGTTGGTGGCACACGCCTTTAATCCCAGCACTCGGGAGGTAGAGCCAGGCGGATCTCTGTGAGTTCGAGGCCAGCCTGGGCTACCAAGTGAGTTCCAGGAGAGGCGCAAAGCTACACAGAGAAACCCTGTCTCGAAAAAAAACAAAAGAAACAAACAAACAAACAAAAAAGCAACATATAGCAGAAAGAAAATTAACACGAGGCAAAAGTTGAATAAGCAAAACACACTTACTTCTCCCAAGAAAAGTGCTGACATCAACAATAGAATTACCGCAGCAAAGCTCTAAGACTAGAAACACTGTTACAAAATAATAGCAGACTGGCATCCTTTTCCATAAAACTCTTGAAATACCTAACTTCTGCTGGTCTTCATCCCAAAGAACCGAGTACTAGTGCTAAGAGCGTTCAACTCAGTGGTAGAATGCTTAACGCGCATGCACCAATCCCATGTTCAAACCCAGCACATAAGGAAGAACGCCACCAGAGAACTGATCCTTAACTCCATCCACGCGCAGGTGAAGACATGACTGTTCACTTCATACCAAACACATTCGTCATGATGTCAGAAGGGCACTACCGTTCCTACAGGAAGACGCCTTTGTGAAAGTGTGGGACTTTACAGCCAGTGCAAGCACCAGGCAGACACCTTACATCAGCACATGGCCGTAGCCTGCAGCCACACTGCTTACCAGGTCATCACTGGCTACTGCCAATAAGCATTTTGACCTTGGGGGGATCCAAGATTTTCTTAGTAGTTCTGAGTTCCAAACCAAGAAACAACATTTGGATCCAAGCAATACACATTTCCATTCTGATAAAGGAATTCCCTTTTGCCGTTTCCACAATGTGCTGCTCCAGATCACCACACTTCACACTCACTAAAGTGAAGCTGAGCCATGCTTTGACAGGAGACCAGGAACCTCCCCATCTGTATGGCTGCCGGGCAGAACCTTCCCACCTATAAACTACGTTTTTACTGTCTTTACAAACGCCAGTTTCTCTTTTAAAGAGTGTGGTGGATTACCAAAAATCTTTACAGGTAATCTCATGCTTATGTATGCCCAATCTAGCATTTTACATCAGGTTGGCCACACAGGCTATCCACGGATACTGGAGTCGCACACCTGTGGACCCCCGAATAGACTATCATCAGCCTTGTGGTTTTCTTGTCTTCCCTGGACAATCAGCTTCCTGTAAGTGAGGGGAAACATGGGAGGGGAGGGAACTTCAGCCCAGCACAGTTTAAACTTCAGTGACTTGAAGCAAACAGACAGACAGACAGACAGACAGACGGACGGACGGACAGCCTTAGCACGCGACAGCGGTGGCTCTCCATGGCTAACCTCCTCCTGTGTATGCCTGTCACCCCACACTACAGAAACTCTCATGCCAAAGAGAGTAAGCACCCTGCGTGTGGCACACCCTTGACTGCCCATCTGAGGGAGAGTGGCTTTCAATCCTAAGAGTGACAGAAATGGTAAGAATGTAAGCCCAACACAGGGCGGCCTCACCAGGGAGATGGGAAAATGGGCCCTCCCTTGCCTCCCCATAGGCAGCTCTCCAGGCTCCACCTCTGATCAAGGAAGCATTAGTAGTCACACTTTCCACTCATGGGTAAGGATGTCTGTGTCTGAAAACTGCTCTGAGGTAAAAACAGAAGTGATCCCAAGAAGGCAGAAGAAGAGATTCTGGGAGGAAGGAAAGGGCTTTGTGACATTCTAACAAAGAAAAAAAAATGACATGAAGACCCCAACAGAAAAAAACAAGACTAGTCAATATGTAAATATGAAAGGAAAAAAAAATCCTATACTTTTCCATGTATTTCCAGATAAATCATCTTTTTGTTTAACACTGTGGAAGATACTGAAATACCTCTGGTGCATCTTTGGGGTTTGACTATGAATAACTACAACGTTTGGGGGGTCGGTTTATGAGTACTGCACTGTGAGGTGAGGGACCCTTAGGATTAGAATGCTTGAGGTTAAACGGTTTGAGAGTTTTGTGAATTTGAGGATAACTACATCGACTTCATCAGCTACGCATCCCTAATTTGAAAAGCCCAAATTCTTGATGACCAATATGAGCCTCAAAGAGTTTTACGTTTGGGGGTATTTCAAACAGATTTTCAATACAGGGTGCTCAGCCTGTAAGATATTAATGGTGATCTGGATTACATCAAGGAATCACAACTGTATAAAGAGCTGATGCATGGGTAAAGACGCCAATGATAGCACAAATCAGCATGTACTGTGGCAGCCACCATAAAAGCATATACTTGTGTGCAAAGAGCATTTCTGTAGCCACAGGAGATGTGCTCTGGGAGGCTTCTGATTAAGGACATACAGAAGTGTTCTTTATGAGCAACGCAGCATAGGATCATAATTTAATGTAAGCTGACAGAAGGATATAGAATTTTATGATTCTAAATTTTAAAACCACATAAATGGTAAACAAGCTGGGAGGAAATAATTGAACCACTAGTGCTAACACTAAGTGGTAGGCTTGCAAACTTTTCTCTTTATATTTTTCCCAAATTATCAAAAATGATGCTATTTACTAACAGAAAGAATTCCTAGAGAAGGAAATTGCATAATATGAGAAAGTAATGGATTATAATATAGACATACTTCTACTAAAATATTTCTGAAACATTCAAATTCAAAATAAATACACAAACCCCTTTTTAAAAGGTTATTTCCACAATGAAATTGTTGTTAGTGATTTTCGAGGGTAAAGCACATTTCTCAACTATGATCTGTGAATTCATGCCTCGATTGAAGAAATGAGTGTCTGATGTATGTACACACCACTCTACACAAGCCAGGCACAGAGTCCAGCTTGAATTTAATTAAACCTGACATGCAAGACCTCTACTGGGATGCCAGCATTGGGATGGTCATGGGGTCATGGAGGAGTTGGGGAAGGGCAGAGTCTCCCTACACAGCCCAGGCTGGCCTCAAACTCACAGCAACGCTCCTGCCTCAGCCTCTCACAAGCTAGGATTACAGATACCCATCACCGCACCTAGCATAGAACACTTATCTGTGGAGGAGACACAGCCCTTGGGGAAGTATAAAGCCGGAAAGAAGG
Source organism: Peromyscus nudipes (assembly GCA_902168325.1). Taxonomy (NCBI): domain Eukaryota; kingdom Metazoa; phylum Chordata; class Mammalia; order Rodentia; family Cricetidae; genus Peromyscus; species Peromyscus nudipes. Next base: position 31,992 of record CABHPH010154540.1, on the reverse strand, counting down.
AAACTCAATAGATAGTGTTTGCCTGGAACTAAGAGAGACAAATTAGGTCATATTCTCCAAAGCTGCAAAGAGGAATTTTCACTGAGAAGCAGCAACCAGTAGTCTATTGTTGTTGTTGTTGTTTGTTTGTTTGTTTGAATAATCTTGGTGGCCTCAGTGTGCATACTTAAACCCTTCGGGGGATTAGATATTCAGTGAAATATTTTCAACAATTAGAAATACAGGGAAAAAATACAACACAGTCTAGATAAAGGTGACTCTGGCGTTCCAGTGTGCTTGGCTCAATTGGCAGTCTCGGTCACCGCCTCTTTAATGCTTCAGGAGCTAAGCAGTTGAACCTGACACTTCAACATGTCAGTATTCACTCTCCTCGTTTGTCCCAGACGTGTAGGGGAGGAGCCTTTGCTGTGATGTTTTCACTGACACAGTTTCCCTGTTGTACCAAAAATGATGGTATCAAAACTCATCTGTTAGAATTAGGGGCATAGCTCATTGGCAGGCTCTGAGTTCAGCTGCCAGCACCATGAAATAATACATACATACATACATACATATATACATACATACACACACATTCACACACACACACACACATACATGTACACATACAAAAGGAAAGGATGGGAGACTTCATCTAGGAAGCTCTCCTTGATTAGATCATTCTCTCAGGATACAAAGAAGCAGAGGGTGAACCCTGAAGACACCGGCAGGGCCTGTTGGGCTCACACCTCCAGCCCAATTTTTACTACAGAATTAGCACATATGGACTACAACAATCAGTTAAGTAAAAGCTACAATGTGGTCATTAAAAGGCCCAGGTGTAGCTTATTAAAACCTTGGGCTAATTAGATTCCAGATTCTCTCAAGGTTAGTTTAGAAACATGCAGTCCTGTTGATACAGTCCAGGGCGCAGAGGCTTTCAGACAGGAGGAGCCTTGGTGCCCCAGAGAACACAGGTCATGGGCCCCAAAGCCTGGCCACTATTCCCACACAGGTGATGCAGTAGCGACTCCTGATCAATTTTCTGCCTCTAAACTGTGGGAGTTATTATCAAAGTCAAGAAATTATTTGAGGATCAAGAAAGTTTTTTACACAGACAAAACAAAAAGCAAAAGACTATAAAAATGGCCAGTTTTATTATCATCTTGGTAAGAGAGGAATCAGCAGTCTTTTACATATAAGGTGTTTACAAATTCAAATAGTCAGTTAACAGGTAGAAATCAGAAAGTGAGGCCAAATATCAATGATATAAACATTGCAGAGATCCTCAGCTCTTACCATCATTGAAGAGATTAAAAGGAGGAAAGAGCTACATTACTGGTTAAGTTTGTGGGCCCAACTCTTTTCTAGTGCAGGCCTCTGAAACTCCTCTGCAAGATGCATGTGACCTGCCAATCATCTCCTGCAATCTGAGCCTCCTAGGATGTCTTTATCATGATACCAAGTTCTTAAACAACCTTTATCTAATTATCTCCGCCCCCCCCCCCCAAAAATAGCTAAATATTGTACTGTGAGAAAACAATTGTTTGGCAGCAGGCATCCCACCACAGCTAAGGTTAAAAAAAAATGTATAAATGTCATTTGATCCCACAGTCAACCTGTGCCCTTGCCTAGCAGGTGCTGTGGAGGCAATTCCTCCTCAGAAGCACAGGGGAGGTTGCTTTGCTGAGGTTGGATGGGCATGGTGACTCCCTGGACCAGGCCTGCTCCATACCAGGCAAAAAACCACCCTGTTATCATCCATAGCGGGGGACTCTGGATCTGAACCAGGCCCTGTCTGAGCCTTGGAGACAGGTGTGGTAGACATCAGAGAAGGAACCGTTGAACGAATGAAGTTACCATCATGGTTCTTCCAAGGAGTCCCTCCCTCACAAGAGACCTCACAAACTGCAAGAGCACTCACGGCGGCTGCCCCATCTACCAAGATCCAGGGTCGGGGAGTGATCTCAGGGGATCATCACTGAAGAGAGGTTTTCTTTTTCTTTTTCGCTTAACCTTGTTTTGTACATAGATGCAGGTCCTTAAATGAAAAGTAAGAGATGAAGCATCTTCACCTCTGATAGAGTAGCTTTCAATTCAATTTAAAAGAAACAAAGAGGCTGCCACATGGCTGCCACACTGCCACAGAGGTGAGAATAAGAAGCGCATCGCATCGTTCGCCGCAACACCTCGTGTGGACTTCAGAGTGACAAGAGCCGTTCTGCTCTCTCACACAGACTTCTTACATTTCTAAATCTGCAGTCTACAGGGATAGCACTTTCTCTCTCTCTCTCTCTCTCTCTCTCTCTCTCTCTCTCTCTCTGTGTGTGTGTGTGTGTGTGTGTGTGTGTGTGCATGTGCACGCACGCACACATATGTGCTCATGAATACTCAGGGGTCTGTATACACATATATAGCTCAGAAGCCAGAGAAGAACATCATCGGGTACCCTACCCTGTCTACCATTTTCTGCCTTATTCCTTTCAGACAAGGTTTCTCATTGAGCCTGTGGCCAGCAAGCCTGGGGCTCACAGGCATACATATACCATAGCCAGCTTTTGACACGGGGTCTGGGGATTCGAACTCATGTTCTCACGTATACCCAGCAAATGCTCTTACCCACCAAGTCATTCTCCATCCCTGTAAACTGACATCTCCATGTATGTGCTTTTCCTTTTTCATGCAGATGGTACTAATGCTCTTCTATTTCCTCCACCACTTCCAATAACCTGAGTGGATATCAATATTTACTGTGTAAATTTAATCCGTCCCCGTCCCCGTCCCCACCCCCGCTGCGAGCCAATAAAAATCTCTACAATGTCCCTGTAACATTTCTAGACGCTGAACTGGTGAAGAAGTGAAGGTTAGAAAGTTATTTAATTCTCAATTCTATCTTCAAAGACTTCTCTAATTCTAGGAAATAATTGTTAAGAAGTTCTGGGTTTAAGGCAGGATAGCCCAGAGACTTAGGATAGAACTAAACACAATTAAAAAAAAAAAAAGCCAATGAAGTGATTCCTAATGATATTCTGTTATATTCAGAGATCAGTGCCTAGCCCAGTGGTCATCAGAGAGACTTCATCCAGCAACTGATGGAAACAGATGCAGACCCACAGCTCAACATTCAGTGGATCATGGAATCCTGCAGAAGAGGAGGAGAAAGGACTGTAGGAGCCAGAGGGGTCAAGGACACCACAAGAAAAACCACAGAATCAACTAACCTGGGCTCACCGGGACTCAGAGACTGAACTGACACCAGGGAGCCTGCACAGGTCTGACCTAGGCACTCTGCATGTTCATTACCTTGGTCTTGTGGGGCTCCTAACAGTGGGAGCAGGGGCTGTCTCTGACTGTTACCTGCTTTTGAGACCCTTTTCTCATACTGGGTTGCCTCGTCCAGCGTTAATAGGAGAGGAGGTGCAGCTTGATAGACCATGGCCAGTTAATATCCACGGGAGCTGCCCTTTTCTGAAGAGAAACAGAGGAGGAGGAATGGATTGGGGGGAGGTGTATGTCGGGGGAGACCCAGGAGGAAAGGAGGGAGGGTAATCTGCAGTTGGGATGTAATAACAAACAAATAAATAAATACAAAGACGGAGGAGAAGAAGAACAAGACAAGAACATGAGGAGGAAGAAAAAGAAAGGGAAAGAGAAGCAGCAGCTCTGGGTTCGAATCCCAGATCAATCATTTACTTCCCTTTAATCCTTAAATGGACTCTGCAGGTTTTCTGCTTCCTCGAGCCCACACTGGTAAACTGTGAGTATGTGGCTTTCCTCAGGAAGTCTCTGAGATTCACCATAGGTAAGGAATAGGTAGGGAAAGGCAAGTTAAAAAATCTGCAACGCCTTCTCCGCGAGTAAGCTCTTTATGTCATTAATCCAGAGGTTCAAGGTTAAAGGCTTGCAAAGTAAAATCCCCACCGTGCCGTCTTTTCAAGCAGGGAAGCAGTGGGTAGGAAGTGGGCAGGGTAATCACTCACACATTAATGACTGGCATGTGGCAGCCGCCATGAGACACACAGATGCAAAGTGACATTAATGGAGAGATTTGCCTGTGGCCATGTGCTCAGGGAGGGGGTGCTGCACAGGCCCTTGCCTCGAGCTTGGGTATAAAATCAAACGTCAGCTAAGATTAATTAGAAGCCCGGAGTTTTGTTCTACCCTGTTGATAGGAAAAGTGTATTTCCATAATAGCGGGGAGTGCACATGTAGGGTGCAGATCTTGCCAACGCAGGAGGGGAGGGCTCCTGTATTGGGAACGCTGCCTGTGTGGCTTGTCAGGGCAATTACTTTCTGCTCAAGTGGCTTGCTTTTTAACATTTTATTATCGTAACAACAAAAAATGCTGCAAGCAATAATTATTTATTATGCTAATTCTTCAGCTTTCTTCCTGAGATTCCTGCAAGACCATTAAAAAAAACTAGCCGTGCCCTTGAAACAAACCATGAGTTTATTAATACTCAACCAATTAAGGGTGGGGGGGGAGGCGGAGGAAGAGAACGCTCCACACTAGCAATTATTAACTACACCATTCGTTTGCACACTTTCCTCGCCATAGACTTTTACTGGGGGAAGCATCCTATGTATGTAACTGAGAGAGATGCGAAATGTGTTTAAACGGTTACAAGGATCCAGAAAAGCAAAAGGGGACAGAAGGAACCTGCCATGCAGACCTGGAAACATTTCAAATCCAAGTTACAGCAGAAACCGTGGGCCTTGGCTCCTCTCACAAGCAGGAGTGCTCCCCAGCATGCAGGGGTGCTCCCCAGCCCGCTGCAGGAGGTCCCTGAAGTACAGGGTGCGGCTGTCCACCCACCCACTTCAGCTCCCAGTGCTATGGCTGGTTTGGTTTATTTGTTTGGAGTTTTTGGTTTGTTTGTTTTTTGTTTTTTCGAGACAGGGTCTTACTATGTAGTTCTGGCAGTCCTGGAACTCACTAGGCTGACCAGGCTGGCTTTGAACTCATAGCGATCTGCTTGCATCTGCCTCCCTGCTGTTGGGATTAAAGGTGGGCACCACTCCTATGGTTTGGATGAGTGTCCCCCAAAGACCCTCTGGTTAAAAGGCTTGTAGACTTCAGAAGTGGTAGACTCCTTCAGGGGAGGGCCTAGTAGGAGACAGGATGTCACTGGTAACACACCTTCGAGGTGGAAGCCAGAGCCTCCCTTTTTCCTCTGTATCAAAGCCATGTGGTAAATAGTTCCTCCAGAATTTCTCCCGTAATGATATGCTGCCCTATCACAGACAACAACTGTCAAAGCCTTCCATGTCCTGAGACCTCTAAGAACATGAGCCAGAGCATGTAGCCCTGGTACTCACTATGTAGACCAGGCTGGCCTCCAACTCAGGGATCCTATGCCTCTGCCTTCTAAGTTCTGGAATTAAAGGCATGTGCCACTATACCCAGTTCCTTTTCTCTTTTTAAGGAGATTAGCTGGGTATGCTGTCTCAGTGACAGAAAATTGGCATGGACACACTTTCCCACCTCTGGACCTAGTGATTTAACCTTGGTTTTTATTGCACACCTTTCTCCATCAATATGACTCTTACCTTTGTCTAAAACATCCTAATATTTTAACTCCCCAGTTCGAGGACCATGCATTCCACAGTCACATCTAATAACAAGTCCACCAACAGGAAGGTGATCTACGAGACACCTCTTTTGTTATGTGGGAACAGGACCAGGAACTCTGTGTCACTGAACTGCTGGCAAGCTGGTGGCCTCAGCTCAGGAGCAGGACAAGTTGCCTATAGTAAAAATCGACAGGAGTATTTGTGACAGAATAATTTTCAGGCCTTGTATAGCAGGGGGTGAGAACACAGGTAGGGTACCCGTAGGGTACCCCTAGCCTTCCCCTGGCCCTGTGGGTGGGTTTGTGATGGGTTGGTATTCCCAGAAAATAAAGAGAGCGATGCATCATCCTTTCTCTTCGTTTTTGGTTGTACTTGCCCGGTCTCCCTCTTGGCGTCAGTCAGTTTCCTGATGCTGTAACAAACCACCAGCAGCTGGGCACTTTTAAATGAAGAGGGTTCATTTGGCTGACAGTCATAGAGGCTGATAAAACAAAATTAGGTGGGCTCAACTGTTCCGCTCTCATAAGGGAATGCTGGCTGCCTCTCAACACGCCAGAGAAGTGAGAAGGAAAGGAAGTGAATAGAGTGGCCGTGGGGTGAGAAAGAAGCCAGGCAGGCTGGAGAGTCAAGACGACTCTTTTTTACAACCCTCAATCTCGGGGCATAATCAGCTCCCTTGAGACCTACATTAATGGCCTCCAAATGAATGACAAATGAGAAAAATACTCCAGGTAAGATTCAATGGGAGCTCTCAAGAAAGAAGGAGCGAGCCACAGTCAGGGCTTGATTTGGTTTGTGTCCTTAATGGTATGTGAGTATTTCTCACTTTACAAATGTTCAAATACATAATACAATGAATAAATAACTCTAAATCCAGCAAGTAGGTTGCCTAACATTGCACATAGCTTCCCACTACTGCTGCCATGATCTTGAATATTAAACTCCATGGCTTGGGGACTAAGCAACAGGTGCAGCAAGGACGTGAGGATGTACAGACAAGCCGTGGGGACTGGACGGGCGTGCCGGGGAGGGTGTGAATGTCTCATCAGCCCTTCTCCCGTCCCACCTCAGCTCAAAGGCACAATAAACATCCCCAGAGGCTGAATTCATTCCTCTTAACTCTCAGAAGAAAGCAGCTGTCAAGCATGGTTTTTTTAAACATCACTATATTCTAGGCTATTATCTTTAGTTTTCAAAATAGACATGGTCCAATTATATTTTCTGCCATTGTTTCCCTCTCTGTCTCAAAGCCCCGAATACCTCCAGCCTGGCGTTGAAAATACAATCACAAGCAACTAGAAGAGAAAGACCCAGTGCTCTTGAGATGCTAATTTTTGCTTATTTCTTTTTCCACAAATAGTAAAACCCAAACAGACCATGAAAAATCAGGCTGTCTGGCATGTTCTTCCTCCTTAGCAGCCTTTAGGAAGCAGCCTCATGTGTGTGCTTCCAGATGCTTCGGAACCTTCAGCCATGAGGTTTTCAGCCCATGTTGTTTTATTGGCGAGGGCTAGAGGGTCTTAATTAGTGCCCAAGTACTTGTTATCCTCAAGATCTCAGCCTGCCCCGCCCCCCTCTCTCTCTCTACTTCCCTCTCTCAAACCACTGGCACACTGCTTTTCCCAGCACTCCGATCTAATTCGGCACAAACGCTTAATAAGGTTGTAGAGATTTAATACAATTAGGAGTGTTGTTCACAAATTAACCAATCCATTAACACTCTTGCAAAGAAAGAATTCCAGAGGAAACACAGGCCGCGTGAGGAGGGGACAACAATTGGCTAAGGGTGCGCTCCGTTCTCCAGACAGCGCACCCACTGCCCTGTGTTTCACGCCTACATGCGCATGCCTGGAGCTTTCTATATTTCAGCACTAAAAAAATGACAGAGGTAAATTTTGACATCAGGGAATCTTTTCTCACCATTCAGCTTCTAAAAATGGGGAGGAAACGCTACGTTCTAATCTGTTCCTGAGCGCAGGATTGGCACAACTCTTCTGCTGAGCACTCACAGACACAACCCTCCCCATTGTACATTATAAGGAACTTTCCTTCATGGTAAGATGGATAACCACATCAGAGGAAACCTAGTACACAGCAGCAAAGGGACGGGTGGCGGTGGAGCCCCTGGGTGTGCTCTGGAAACAGCCACCATCTTATTTTAGTTTATGGGCTAGAGATGGCTGAGTGGGAAAAAACACAAACATGGAGACCCGAGTTCTGATCCCCAGCACCCATGTAAGAAACCAGATGTGCCACACACATCTGTAACCCAACACATGGGGGTGGAGGGGGGAGCTCAGGAGAATCCCAGGGGCTTGCTGCCTACCAGCCGAGCCCCAAAATGGAGAGTTCCAGATTCAGTGAAAGACCTGTGTCGAGAGAATGTGGTGTCAAGTGACAGAAGAAGACTTCTTCCTCTGGCCTCTGTACTCCCAAACACAGATACATACCAGCAAACACACAAGTACACATATGCACATGGCACAGACACACACAAAGTTAAAGTGTATACATTCTGGTTTGTTGTAGTATTGTAGTTTTTTGTTCGTTTATTTTTTATTCTTTGGGGGCCCGCCACCCAGCTCCCAAATACACAGAAACTGATTTTTGTTTACGAATGCCCGGCCTTAGCTTGGCTTTTTTCTAGCCAGCTTTTCTAACTTAAATTATCCTGTTTCTCTTTAACTACGTTTTACCTCTGGGCTCTTTACCTCTCTTTACTCTATATATCTTTCTTTCCTTCTTACTCCATGGCTGGCCCCTGGCATCCTCCTCTCCTCCTTTTCTTGCTCCTTCCTCTTTTCTCTTCTTTCTTCTCTCCTCTCCCAGATTTCTCCTCCTATTTATCCTCTCTGCCTGCCAGCCCCGCCTATCCCTCGTTCCTGCCTAGCTACTGGCCATTCAGCTCTTTATTAGATCGTCAGGTGTTTTAGACAGGCAAAGTAACACAGAGTTAAACAAATGCAACATAAAAGAACACAATACATCTTTGCATTGTTAAACAAATATTCCACAGCATAAACACAATGAAACACATCTTAAACTAATAAGAACAGTTTATATTCTATGCATTTCCAGAAACCTGTCTATAATATTTTATCTAACTAAAGTGGGATTATCCTAATGTATGACTTCTGTCACTAGGTTCTGCCCCATGTCACACCTGTCATGGCCACTTGACACCTTTACATAATCTTTGTCCTCCACAGCGGCTGCATGAAAGCCTGTTGCAAAAGCGCACCGAGCTTGTCTCTCCTCTCCACTGTTAAGTATAAGCCTGTCCACCCTTTAACCTCTCCAAATGATATGTTGATGAGGACACTTCCAGGGCTGCATTGTGCATTATCTATCTCATTTCCTTACAATAAATTATCACGCTTAAGCCCTCCTATGCTCCTGAAGATCATCTTTGCACCCTCTGGGGGTGTCACTATGAGGGACTCTGCTGTAGAATCCATCACCTTGGAAACAGCCACCGATCCACGGACTGACCCCAGTGAGTTGCCACCTTCTTATCCTCTTCAGGCCACTCAAAGTACATTCGAATATTCTCCTACACAAAATCTACTAAAGCACTGACTAGAAGCTACGCTCTTATTTCCTGAGAAGACAAGGGAGAAATGCGATTTCCTATCCATTTAAAGGAGCAGTGCCCATTTTCCTTAGCAATGATCGCCAAAGCTCCAACACTCTGCAGTCCCCATGAGAAACCCAGCAAGCCACGTAACCTCTGTCCAGGATCCACAGGGTCAGTTTCAGAGGGCAACATCAGGAAGACCAAATGTGAAGCGGTCAATCCCCAATAATTCACGGCATAATGACACAGTATCTTCACCCCGCCCCCGCCCCCCCCCCCAATGCTCGTGTTTCCTCTTTCCAAGTCCTGCTTCCTGGAACAAAGTGAGGATTCAATTAGAAACTGTCAGCTGGTTAGAAGATTTATTTACACAATGGGAAAGTAATTGTGCTGCAAGATTCTTTCCAGTCCAACCAACACTTTACACCAGTATTTGGTGTTCACCTAATTACAGCTGGATCCCCACATCCGGGGGCGTTCTGTGTCCATGAACCTCACCAACCTCAGCTTGAAAACATTGAGGGGGAAAAAAACAATCAGGCAAATGGACAGACTATTTTCTTGTTACCATTCCCTGAACAATAAGTGTGACAGCGATTTCTATGGCCTATGTTTTATGTTAGTGATTATAAATAATGTGGAGATAATTCAGAGCATGCAGGGGGAGATAATATGTAGATGATATAACATTTCATGACAGTTGCTTGACCACAGGCTTGGTGTCCACAAGGGACCTAAAGCCAATCCCCCAAGGATACTGTGGAACTACCAGTTTACTGAGTCACAAGCCCACATCTGACATCAGAAGAATTCCTAAATCATAACAGCCTGTTTGGATTTCAGAAGGGGAAGTTGAGGCAGAGTTGTCAAGGGCCCAGACTAAGAACTGAGTTACTCAAAACCAGAGTTCACCTTGGCTTTTCCTGCTTTCAAACACTAAGGTCACCGTGGAGAATGGCCAAGGCTACAGACTTCACAGCCACGGGGCCTGCTCTGTCACTTCCAATGACACAGAGCCACACTGCCCCAGTGCCGGAACCCTCGTGGGATACACAGGGCTTAAAGGGCAAAGGGTACCCGTGTTTCTCCAGTCCCATAGGCTCCTTATCTTCCAACAGGAAGTTAACCTCCTAGTGAACACTTCCATGTTTTCCTACCCAGGAAGCATTGCTCTAGAGGAGCCTGTAAAGGGTCAAGTCAATCCACACGCTTGATGTGGGTGAGGAGGGATCCCTGAAGGGTAGGACACTGTACTAGAGATATTTTAGCCTCTATTGGATGCTATACAATTGACATATAATGTAATAACCACACATCAGCTTTGCCATGACCAAGGTCAAAGGGTGCATTTCACAGCAGAACTGTTCACATTAAAGAGAAAAGTACTAGTAAATAGTTAACACACATGAAGTATTTGGAAATGCACATAAATGCAAGGGTTCTTTTTCATGAACATATATATCCATCTTCAAATATGCCATTAGCTGGAAAGGAAGGCCCATTCAGACTAAAATGATGCAGATATCTGCTGCTGGTTCTTAACTGTGATGCTTTCTAAAATGTTTAAATTACCCAAGAAAAAAACACACTAAAAAATGATGTGGATTCAGCATGTGTTAACCCCAAAGATGGCTAGAATCTACTTTTCAAACATTTACTTGTACAATTTTTCTGATGGCTAGTCTACCCTTGTCAAATGTTTCGTATTTTTTACTTCTTATTAACCAACGTATTTCAGCTGCGGTGGCAATTTTTAGGGAGTGTACCTCTCTATTTAACGTATAGGACTTGGGGGCTGAGGACATGACTTTTCCAGCAACGTGTGCTTTCCACACGTGCATGAGGATCTGAGTTTGGATCCCTAGTACCCGGGCACAATGATGGATGTGAAGGCAGCATGTGGCTATAATCCTAGAGCTGGACAAGCAGACATGAGAACATCTGGGGTCCTCCCTGGATAGCCAGTCAAGCCAAACTATAGACTCCAGGTTCAGTGAAAAACTTTGTTTCCCTCAAAGAAAGTGAAAGGCCAGGTGTGGTGGACCAGTTCTCTGGTGGCCTTAATTCTACACTGGGGAGGCAGAAGCAGGCAGATCTCTTATGACTTCTAGGTCAGCCTGTCCACCTATGGAGACCCTGTCTCAAAAATAGATAGATGATTGATAGATAGATAGATAAAAATAGAAAGCAAGAGTGATTGAAGACAATACCCAATGTCAACCACTGGCCTGCATGTGCATGCCCACACAATTATAAACATTTTATATATATATATATATATATATATATATATATATATATATATATGCATACATACATGCCATGGTACTTGGTGGAGGGGTCAGTGTCCAGGAGCCGGTTCTGTCCTCCCTCCACAGGGCTCCTGGAGCCAGAATGCCATCCTTGGAGGCAAGCACCTTTACCTCCTAAGCTGTCTCAATGGCCCATGAGCATGATAATTACTGAATCACCCCCGACACCAGACCTCACATAGTCTCAGACATTTCACAAGGAGCAGCAAGCTCCTTACTCACATCCTGACCATGCCTATGTCTAGGTCCTCACAGTCCTGCCCTGGTAAGAGCAAATGAGAAACATTGAATTTGTCAGTTTTGTGAATCATTACAAAATATAATCCTGCAAAACCACACTGTTTTAAAACCAACTAACCTGCTTTAAGCAATCATTTCTTCTCAACATTTAAAATGGGTTCCTCAAAAAACGCAAATGAAATAATTTGAAATTAAAAAGCTAAGATAGACCTTTCCCAACAGACAGCAAGGCTTACTTTGATGGACAGCTTTGATGCAGACTGCTTGTCTCATCAGGTCACAGGACAGACAGCTCTTAGTCACTGATTAGCCTGAATCTTCTCTTTATGTGTATAATATAAATAGCTCAGAATAACACATAGATACTACATATGCTTATATAAAATACACACTGACTAAAGAAATTAATGCTATTTTTGTTTTCACAACTATTTCTAGAGTATCTCTGGAGTAAACATGGCATGCTTAAGTTAAAACATAGCAGGTGTAATTAACAGCCGTTGGTGGATCTTGGCAAAGCTCCTGGTCTAGGCCCCTACAAATGGGAAGAACATACATGCCTGGGCAAGAAATCCCTTAAGAAACACAACTGGTTGCCAAGGAGTCTTGCTTTAAGCAATTTTGATAATGAACCCAAGCAAAGGTCAGCTTCTGGGCCATGACGAGTCGTTCTTGGGGGTGGGAAGACGGGTCAGCGGGTAGAGCATTCACAGGCTGGCTTTGATCCTCAGCATCCACTTAAAGGTTGAGCACAGTCACATCCACCTGCAACCCAAGCACTGGAGGCAGAGATAGGTGGGTTGTGGGGCGCTCACAGCGCAGCGACTGGCTGCAATAGTGAATTCTAGGTCCAGTGAGACTCCATCACAGAAACAGGATGGAGAGTAATAGAGGAAGACACCCAGAGACCACTTCCAGCTCCCCACGCCAAAACACACACAAACACACCCAAACAAACACTCATGTGTATACACACATGAACACACTGCACGCACATACACAAAATAAAAGATAAAAACATAATCACCAGTACTCGATCAACATGTGAATCTCAGTGTGCAACTTCAAAAGAATTCAAAGAACTCCTGAAAGGGGTCCTCATCGCCCTGTCTGTGTGCATGAGCAGAATTTCTCAGACATGTTTATAAACGTAAAACTGGAAACTGAAGTCATGCTAAGCCCAGTTGAACTCCAGCAGTAAATAATACCATCCACAGATAAGTGAGCTGATTCCTGGAAAGCTCAATTGACTTCTAAAATACTTTCCTAATAAACTTTAACAATGATTGAATTGTACACTAATAAATCTAGTGACCACTCAGTTGAATAAAATTTACCACTTTAAGCTTTATGCTTCCATAAAATTAAAGATGAAACTAAAATTTCAGTTACATGTATATATGTAGAGACATTTTTGCTGCAGAGACATTTGATAAATAACCAGAAAAAGACTTTCAAGCTTAAGCATGTTGTAACAGAATACAACTCAGGAGAAATGCAATGGAGAACCAGCTCAAGGAGAGAAACCAATGAGGTCTATTTTGTACCAGTTAAATAAAAGCTTGTTTGTGTAGTTAAGATGGACAAGAACGTGCACCAGACCCTTTGGTAATTGCCATCCATCTCTAGTGGATGTCTTTAAAACCTTCCCCTAAACCTTTTTACGTCAATATTTAGCATGCAGCATAACTCGTCTCCTTCTGAACTGGACAAACATAGCACAGTTTAGGATGTGAACTTACCAGTATCAAACAGCACCTAGTTTTTAAACGTGCACTAAACACCCGGGGACAAATGCCAAGGGACCACCCAGAAGCACTGGGGCACCCTGATTATGGAAAACGACTTCACCAAAGGAAGATCCCTCATGCAGCATCTATTCCATTTTTCTCCTGACCAGAGCATGTTTTTGGATATGTGACTCTATGGTCTCCTGCATCAGCAAGCCTACCATAGATCCTGAAAGCCATGTAAAATGGAGAGACCCGTCTGAGTAAGTGTCCTGAGAACTGGTTTCCCTCCAGGTGCTGTGCCGGCTAGTCAGGTAGCAATACCATTTATATCTAAGCCATCCATGTACCTTCACAGGACCCTTGACTAACTTTTTACAGGAGAAATATACAAAAAGATCCAGGATCCACAAAAAGCAAGTGAAGCTTGTAGAATACACAGTGTGAAGCTAACTGCCTGATAAGCATAAACACTATATATGTGAGTCTCTGAGAATCTTTATCCAAAATCCCAAGACAGGAATGCTTTAGGCTCCAAATATTTTCATATTTTGGAATATTTGCAGAAACACATAATGAGCTACCCTAGGGACAGGGCCTGAGTCTCAAGACAAAAATCACCTGTTTCATAAACATTTTACACACAGGGTCACATAGATAACTTTACACAGTACTGTTAGTGGACCAGCATTCCAAAAGCTGCCTACCACAAGACAACACAAGTGTAACTGTCCACTTGTGGCATCATGCTGGTACTAAAAGGAAGCTTCGGATTTGGGAGCCTTTTGGGTTTGGGTTGTCTGGATTGGGATGCTCAACATGTATCACAGATGAGCACCATCAGAGCCAAGTTGATCCGGTTCAAATCTCAATTCTGCACCTTGCAATTTGCCTCATGCTGGTCGGTTGCTGCCATCCGAACTTACATCCAGGCTTCTGAAACGGGGGAGGGTAACTTGGGTTGTTGAGTTTTCAAGCCAGCATTATAAATCCACTTTAGACAACAGAATGTTAAGCATCCAGTGAACACTGATTAGTCCTAGAGAATTCTACTATAATACTGTTCTGCTGAGTAGCCAGAGCAGTGGTCAGCACCTGAGCAGACTCAGTATTGGGAGGTGTTTGCTTACCATGTCATTCCATGTGGACCAATGCTTACTGTCCCAGCCACAAACTGCAGAAGAGAAAGAGAGGACAGCACTCTACCCACTGATGCTTCCAAGAGGACCAGCAATGACTAGGGTTATGGATACCTCTGTGCTCATCACTTTCTCCAAAATGCATACATTACACAAGATGGAGATAGAAGAAGGAGATGAGTAGGGAGATGAAAAAAAACATAAAGAAAAGACTGGGATCTAGATCCCAGACATGAAATTGGGAGCAGACACAAACCCCACCACTTTCCAGACAGACACAAAACCCACCACTTCCCAACTTCTAACTATGCTCCAATTCCTCATAAAGCCACCCTCGAAGGTAGGAACAAATATAACCACTGGGCTCAGGTCTTTGCTGAGCATTGAGGATGGAAAGGTGTCTGAGTTGAAGGTGTGTCCTTAAGGAGGAAACAGAAGGGACAGGTGCCCAGCCACCAACACCACCACCTTCTGTTCCTTTAAAACTGGAAATAAAAAGATAAAACTATTCAGAGCTTATCCCTTCCCTCATTTTTTAGAAACCTCCCTTCCGGCATCTGCCCTAAGTGAAAGACACTTTCAAAGATTCACTAGCTGGGGAAGCATCTCATTTTTAAAAACAGAAAAAAATAAATAATGAGACTGGCTGAGGATTTGTTCTGTATTTTCTGTGAGCAGTACTGAATATGCATGAATGCCTCACTGGCCAACCTCCGGGCTGTGGAGCTACCACAGAGTGCACCCCCAGCTTTTGGAGGGCTGTGTGCTACAGCATCACCAGGGCAGGAGCTACCTCCTCTCTCCCTCTCACGTCTACAGTATTTGAAGAGGCAGGTAGCCTGCATGCTTCTTGAGTTTTGCTATAAACTCCTCAGGAAAACCCTCATCTAAGACACCCAGATCCTCAATGCTGACTTTACAAAGTAGGACACTCAGAAGGGGCCCTGGCTGTGGGACAGAGGGACGTCATCCTGTGCCACTGCACATTTAATCTGTGACAAGTGCTGCTCGGGGAAGAGACGATGACTCCCCAACAATTCTGGAATGTTCTCAAATATTCTTCCCCTCACTCCTGAGTGTGCTCTTCCTGCTGCGTTCCGTTTCAGAGCATTAAAATGAGGAAAGAAGCGGGGGGGGGGGGGGGGGGGGGGGGTGCAGAATTGTTGGGGAGGCATCGTATCTTCCCCGAGCAGCACTTGTCACAGATTAAATGTGCA
>CABHPH010154540.1:0-16124 GCA_902168325.1 Peromyscus nudipes | reverse complement strand
CAAAAAACAAGACATCAAGCATTCAAAACTCATCCCAGAAAAGAAAACATGCCAACCAACTGGCCATTTCTCACTTATTAAAAAAAAAAAAGGAGAGCAATGGCTATTGGTGAGTTTATTTAAACTAAAAGCAGGCCTAGGAAGAGGGT
Source organism: Peromyscus nudipes (assembly GCA_902168325.1). Classification (NCBI taxonomy): domain Eukaryota; kingdom Metazoa; phylum Chordata; class Mammalia; order Rodentia; family Cricetidae; genus Peromyscus; species Peromyscus nudipes. The sequence continues at coordinate 15,975 of CABHPH010154540.1, read as the reverse complement.
GGAAGACCCAGAATGAAGGGAACAGACGTGATTCAAAGATGAAACCCAAGTAATGAGGCCATCGAGAGACAGGATGCTACTGTGGCCACACGCACAGCTGAGAAAGCAACTTTCCAAATCACGTCTCCCAACCTTCACGTTTTTAGGTCCTCAAAATATCGGAATATCTATTTTTCTTTGACTTGAGCTACAATCAGAAAATCTGACACAGATTATCTGCCTTTTGGCAACAGAACCGAACAGGACTCAGTATCCCAAGTGCCAGCCCTGGGGTCAGCATCCTCAAAAGAAAGAGGGACCGTGCTTTGTCCCCATTGGCTCGGGAATAAGCGTGTAAATGCATGTGCATAGGTTGGGGATTATTATAGTTAAGTCACTTTAGGAAAAAGCCTAAATCCATGTTTTGAGTTCACTGTGGGTTTGATCAAAGCAAGGCATATTCATGTATGGAAATATCATCCCAAAACCCATTAATATGTACAATTAATATGCACTAATAAAAACTTTTGAATTCATCTCGCAGATGTTAATACCTGCTCAATGTTCACTTTTACTAATGCAGTTTATTCTGACGGCATTCTCCCAATAATCCCACAAAAGACTGATTTAGATGAACGAAGTGCGTGTTCGGAGTCTCTTCCAGCAGAGAATCCTCCCCAGACACCAGCCTTAGATTGTCTTCAGTTCTCTCACGGACAGACACACACTGCACTGACCAAAGGACGTGAGAGCTGAATCTCCAGCCACCTGAGGCCTGCTCAGCTCAGCCAGCAGTAAAGTCTTAAAAACACACTTCAATTACACCATGTGCGTGCATGTGTGTGCATGTGTGTATGTATGCATGTGTGTATGTGTGTGTGCACATGTGTGTATGCATGTGTGTGCATGTGTGTGTGCATGCGTGTGTGTGTGTGTGTGTGTGTGTGTGTGTGTGTGTGTGTGTAGGTACAAATGTGTACACTTGTAAGATGACAACCTCGGATGTTATTCCTCACTTATACACCTCGTCTTATGAGCCAGGGTTTTCACAAGCCTTGAACTTTCCGAGAAGGCTGGGCTAGCTGGCTAGTGAGCCCTGGGGATCTGCCTGTCTCTGTCTACCCGCTACCGGGACTACAAGCATGTGCGCCCACACTTGGAATATTTATGTGGGTTCTAAGGATCAAATGCACAGCCTCATGCTTGAACAGCAAGGATTTTACTGTCTGGACAATCTGTCTCCTCATCCTCATAAAGCATTCCCCCCAACCCCCACCCCGAAAGCACTAGCAAGGGATTTTACGCTGGTGATGGCGTCAACAGTTAACTAGATAGATCTTGAACCACCTGGAGATGGACCTCTGGACGTGCCCATGGGGAGGTTATCTCGATGTTATTCACTGAGGTTGGAGCCCCGCCCACTGTGGGCAGCACCATTCCCTGGCTAGGACCCTGGACTGAGTGATTAGAGAACAGGAGCTGAGCAGCAGCAGGCACTCAGCCCTCTCTGTTCCTGATTGTAGATTCCATGGGCGGCTTCAAGCTTCTTTGGCCTTTAACACCCCCCCCCCCCCGCCCCCAGATGACATATGATACATTGCAAGCCTCGAACCCTCCAAGATGACGGACAACACACTTGAACTGCAAGCTGGAATAAACCCCCTGCCTCTTTAAATTGAGTTTGTCAGAGTATTTTATCATGGCAATACTATAAGAAAACAGAACAAACCATTTTGCTTTCATCAGATCACCAGATGCAAAACACAAGGGATCACAAAACCACAACTCTGCTTAGAATTGGAAACCACGGAGCAGAGGGCGTCCTGCCCTTCTTTGCTTGTGGAAATATGAAGAATTCGCTACCCAATTAATTTTATTCAGTTTGTTAAGAGCTGAGCATCATCTTTCTAATTTACTATTTCAAAGGGTGTAAAATAGCAGTAAGTACATTACAGTACTGGGCTACAACAATTTAAGAATTATTTTTAACAACATGAAAACTATACTAAACACAGCTTAAAAATATGACACACACACAAGTGCAGATAAGAGCGGGGGATTTGGGCCCAAGAGGGAAAGGATCCCAAGCCAACTGTTCCCACTGTCAGTGCGACACTCTGGAACATTCTGGGACATCAAGGCCACACAAAACCAAAAGAGGAAAAATATGCACGGCACCTTGGGGAACAGCCTCGGAGGGTCAGGAAAGGCCCTAGGCACCATGCAATTGTCATTTACACACCCTCACCATCGCTGCTGCACATGCAATCATCACACGCCCTCACCATCGCCCCTGCACATGCAGTCATTACACACCCTCACCATCACTGCTGCACATGCAATCGACATTTACACACCCTCACCATCGCTGCTGCACATGCAATCGACATTTACACACCCTCACCATCGCTGCTGCACATGCAATCATCACACACCCTCACCATCGCCCCTGCACATGCAGTCATCACACACCCTCACCATCGCTGCTGCACATGCAGTCATCACACACCCTCACCATCGCTGCTGCACATGCAATCGACATTTACATACCCTCACCATCGCCCCTGCACATGCAATCATCACACACCCTCACCATCGCCCCTGCACATGCAGTCATCACACACCCTCACCATCGCTCCTGCACATGCAATCGTCACACACCCTTCACCATTGCTGGGGGGGGTTGCTGGGGTGGCGGAGAGAAGGGGGGGGAGAAGCAGGGGGTGGTTACATTTGGAATAACGATTCGAATAAACGATAAGGCTTGAACTCCTCTTCTGCCACCTCCACCCAGTTCCCAAAAGATTTCCTGCATTTATAATAAGTATAATGAGATATAAAAAAAGAAAAGCACATTAAAATAAGGTGAGGAAGATGAAGCGGAGACTAGGAATCAGGCCAGGGAAAGGATCCAGAACTGGATCAATGGGCCGGGACGGATCGGGTGTTCGGCTGCTCGGGTTTGATGTTATCCGCGCTCCTCCCCTGGGAACAGCCTGCTTTCCCTTGCAGCCCAATCACCGGGCCATCGGCACCGCCAGGGAGTGGAAACTCTTCCAAATGGAGTTGGGGGGACTTTGCCTGTGACTCCTTAGAAATACCACAGAGGGAAAGAAGATCCTTGGAGGAGTTGGTCTGTAGTGCTCACGTGACTTCCCTGTGCAAAGAACCAACAAAACTCTTGACTTGTAGCTGATGTGGGGCGGCTCGGCCACTTCTGCTCCTCAATCTGAGAACCGCCACCACAGTAGAGCTACCTGTGAATCTGCTTCCAACACCCACAGGAGGAAAGTCGGTGGGGGGACATCATGCCAAGGCCTGCCAAGAAGACACTGTTCACAAGAATCGCTCCTTCTCTCAGAACTAAGGTCCAAAAGGAAATCTCCCAGCAGGTCATAGGGCTTTAAAATGTAACCCACACACACTCAGCTCTGTAACACACACACTGAGCTCTATAACACACACACTCAACTCTGTAACACACCACCACTCAGCTCTGTAACACACCACCATTCAGCTCTACAACACACACACTCAGCTCTATAACACACACACTAAGCTCTATAACACACCACCACCCAGCTCTATTAACACACCACACTCAGCTCTATAACACACACAATCAGCTCTGTAACACACCAACACTCAGCCGTCTAACACACACACTCAGCTCTGTAACACACCACCACTCAGCTCTATAACACACACACTCAACTCTATAACACACAACACTCAACTCTATAACACAGCACCACTCAGCTTAATAGCACACACACTCAGTTCTATAACACACACACTCAACTCTATAACACACCACCATTCATCTCTATAGCACACACACTCAGTTCTATAATACAGCACTGTTCAACAATAGTCTAACCACACTACATTTGCAATGTTTTTTTTTTTTTTTTACATTTCATATATTCAGGAAAAGGTCCTCATGGGTCCTGAGATACATCACTTTTGTTCTCAGAGCATGTGACCCATGCTGGGCAGGGGTGGAGACATTCTGACCTCTCTGGGCCTCTCTAGGTTCTCTCAGTCCAGCTTCTCCTAGCTACAAACCCAATAAGTTTGAAAATCTCATATCCTCACAGTATGGTACCTAGATGTTGGGCAACAGTTTCCTTCAAGATCAAAACATTCCATCATCAAAACATTCCACCCTGCAGGGAAGTTCTTAAGGAGAGAGATAAACAACTGAAAAACAGCCTCAACAACTCCCTGAAACTGACCAGATTTACTGTGCTCCTCCCTGCCTGCCAGAGAAAACAAATGCTGAGAGAGTCCTTTTCAGAGGGAAAAGCCAAACAGGCTGAGAGGAGAGAAGCTATGAAGAAAACTGAGACCAGCCCAGCTGCCTGGAAGATGCAGAAACCAGCCCAGCTGCCTGGAAGATGCGGCGACCAGCCTAGCTGCCTGGAAGGTTTAGACCAATTGAGGCACCTAGAAAGGACACTCTCCAGCCTGTTGAGCTGCCTGCAGGCTGTGCAGTGTGTTCAGGTCCCCAGCTTTGTGAGCTGTCACCCATCCTGGAGTGGGCTTGGGTGATACAGCTGTCTTTGAGTCCTTTCTGCTCCTATAACCCCTCATCCATATTCCTGTAAGTAACCCCAGTCAAACTCACTGATTCACCAAGCTGGACTTCGGTGGTATCTGTACTTGGGTCTGTCATCGGTTCCCTATGTGGGGTGAGTACAAAAGTGTGTTTCATCCCCACAGGAAAGTTTCATCATTCAACACTACCACATAATATGGGTTCAATATGTAGTGATCAATCATTGTTGTCTGTTCTAAGCCTCTGCACGAAGGCTTGTCTATATTGTCTAATTTTACATTACATCACAGCCCTAAACAGGCCAGCTGCTGCATGCGGAGCCCTTGGTGGCACCTGAGACTAGCAACTGTGCTGCCCAGTGCAGAGGAAAACAGCCAAGCATCTTGTACTTACTTAGCAGTTCCAGCCTGTGGCAGATGTGCTCATCAAAACGCCACAGCCCCTGCAGCCGCCCCCTCTCTTCACCAGCCACCTCAGGCTCCATCACACACTTCTGGGTCCCAGCGTTCCAAACGTCTAGACAAACCAGTGATCGACAATGACCCACTGGCTCAGGTACCATCTTCATGTGCTGTGCTTCAGACAAGCTACACTGAGACAGAAATACCAGGCAGTCCTCCGACTCTCTAAGCAACTGAAAGAGAACTTATAGGTCCTTGGATCAAACACCTTCATTTTACAAATGGGAAATCTGCATGCAAAGAGATCAGCTTATCAAGGTGATGGCCTGTTACGGACGTCATAGGAAAGATAGCTTAATGAGCCCGCCTCTGCTGGAGACACATTTTGACAAGCGCCTTTCTTCCTTGACCAAAATGACAAGGAAGGGAAATTTCCAAGTGTCTGAACAGACCAGGGAAGGAACTCAAAATGTCAAGTCTTTGCACTCGCTTAGGGGACCCCCTGAGGCAAATTATTCCTCACTGGCCATATGTTTCAGTGAACATGAGATGAAGGAGTGTGCGCAGGGAAGTAATCGTCCCAAAATACTTCACAGATTATCTTGTCTCATGATTATCCCTGAATGAGTCATCTCCAAACACAGCTCAGATCTGGAAATGGAGAGAGCTAAAACCGTGAGTGTTCTGAAAACACTGAACTGCCTTTTCCCCTTCCGACTGTACCCTCCACATTCCAAAATGACGCCATCTTCCTTAGAGGGACATCAGCTAGGAAGCGTGGCATGGAGTACTGTTTCTCTGAAATAACCTGTGTCTGGATTCAGTTCTCTCTGTTGACACCACAAAGTGTGGGTTTGATGTGTGCACAGGCACAGGCGCGCGCGCACGCACACACACACACACACACACAGGAGGGGGTGATACGGGATAGTAAATTCCTACAGTGACTCTTAGATGCTCCTTAACATTGGCGAGAGGGACTGTGGTTAATTCTGTCTCGGGGCCATGGATTCATGTCCCTGCTGTTCCTCGGTAGCTCTTGGCATAGCTGCTCTTCCTGTCTTTGTGGTCCTGCTCCAGAGATCAATGAGCCTTTCCAGGCCAGGAGTCTGAATTCTTGTCACCACAGGTGACGCTGAAGTACCTGCTCTTCACTGTCTTCCATGGCAGCTATCTACCTCTGTCCTTGTGGCCTCAGTAGTGCTGGCTTTCCACAAGGCCTGTTCTGAGGTAACCATGGAGCTAATTTCAGGGATCTGAGACATAACTGACATGATAAAGATGTATGTAACCACAAGATGCATTTAAATGTCACATATCCAGATACCTGGAACCACAGCCGCTAAAGCCCCAGAAAGGCCTGAAGAATGACAAGCAAAATGCCGCCTTTTTTGACCTATAGAAATGGGAAATTTGTTTGATAAACCCATCAGACACATGGAGGATGGACAACAAGGCCCATGCCCCCATCTTGACTATCACACGCACAGCCACGATCCCTCAAGAGGGTCGTTAACACAGCTCTATAGTTATAATAATGCTACAAGGATCATTCCAGGAGAGGAGACTGAAATTCAGTAAAATGAAATGCCTACTAAGGCCCCTTGGCTGTCCAGAGGTGGGAACAGAATTCAACTCCAGGCTGATGAGATGGCTCAGTCGATAAAGGTGTCTGCTGCTAATTCTGATGGCCTCAGTTCAATACCCAGGACCCACATGTTGGGAAGAGAACCAACTCCCACAGGTTCTCAGACACATGCACTCTGGTAATGTGCCCACGTACATATACGTAAACACAATAAATAAAATAAATAAATAAGCAAACAAATAAATGTAAAAAATTTTGGACAGGTAACTGGAAAAAGGAATATTTCCATCTGAGATGGGGTCAGGAGCTTTGGTCCTTACTTTAGCACCAAGGGAAATGTATTCCCTGTTACGACAAATGCTTCCCGTCCTAGGCAGCCATATCCCCTCCCCAACTTTCCTTCCAGAGGAGCCCTGCCTCATACCTAAAGGCCAAGAAAAACAGACGGATGGACCTTGCTGGATCTCCCTTCTCCATGTATCACCCCTAGAGTTTCTACATGGCTGTCCATGTTCCCTGAACGTCAGCTGGAAAATGGGCAGACCTCTCTGCATCTTTGGATCTTACCGGCTGAAAGCCCTTGTGTGGCCTCAAACTTCTGTCAGTCAATTTCCTCTGTTCTCCTCTGGCTAACCTGGCTACAACCATCAGGGTGGATGTGCAAAGGTGTGGCACCCTTGTGCCTTACAGCAGACCCAGAACGTACCCATGAAAGCCAGGGCCTCTTGTGGAAATACACTCTGGTCAGTGGGCACGCTCTCACAGTCAAAGAAAGTAGAAAACATACAGCTTTGGGATGATTGTGGGTGGGGCCTCCGTTTATGAAATTTTATCTCCTGAGAGGGCAGGATGGTGAAGGATGGGGATTTGGGTATAAAGCCTGGTACTGTCATGATCCAATCAGAGCTCTGCAGAGGTAAAAATAATTTCATCCTTGTGATGGCTAATCTGGGTTGTCGGGGACCCTCAAGTGAAGAACTGTCCTGTATCCGTGTTCATGAGGTGTTTTCTTAACTGTTAATTGATGTAGGCAGGCCCAGCCCACTGTGGGTGATGTCCTGGGAACTGGGCTGAATAAAGACACTGGCTCAGGAAGCCAGTGAAGAGTGTTCCTCCCAGGCCTCTGATTCAGTTCCTGTCTTGGGTTCCTGCTCTGTGTTCCCAGACGGTTGATGGTGACCTTCAGCCAAATGATTCTTTTCCTCTCCAAGTTGCTCTTGGCCACGTCGTTGTTCACCACAGCAACCGCAAATGAACTAGGAAAGTCCCGTGACTGAAAGGAAGGACAGCAGCAGAGAGAGTGCACTGTTCTCCCCACCATGGCACATTCTTACTGTTGACGCCATGGTTCTTCTTGTTGACAAACCTGAGCATGCATGTGTGTCTGCAGGTGCAAGTGCATGGGCAAGTGTGCACCGTGCGTGTGTGTGTGTGTGTGTTTGTGTGTTTGTGTGTGTGTGTGTGTGTGTGTTCTTGGGAAGGCTTCCTTTGAGAAAGGCTCTCTCATGGGCCTGGAGCTCGCCGACTGGGCTGGACCAGATGACTAGTGAGCCCTGGGGATCCTCCTGTCTCGGTCTCCTCAGCACTGAGGCACAGCTGCACTGTTTAGCTCAGCTTTTCCTGTGAGTTCTGGGGATCAAATTCAGGTCCTTGTGCTAGAGAAGTGAGCGATTTCCTGACCGAACCACCCTGCCAGTCCATCAGTATGCCTCTTTCTCTACCACCAACTAAGCCCAATTCCCCTGGAAAGAGGACCACAAAAAAAATCTACTGCATAATAAATTTCATTTTTTTTTTAGTGGTCAGTATTATACCAACATTCTACTTTTAAATTTATTTTTTAAAATAAATTTTTATTATATGTGATAAAAATGACAGGCTTACTTCTGTGTATTTAATTACCAAAAGGTGGCACTTTTTACTTTTTATTTAGTGACCAGAATCTTTCTACACTCATCAACGGATAGCAGCAGCAAGAAGTAATAAACCCACACCTGGTTCTTTTATTACAGTTATTCCAATGGCTTAAAAATGTCAAACTTGACAGGACAAGGGAAAGGGGAGCAGTAAGCTGAAAAGATTTAGCTTTCTCTTCTCTGGGGAACTCCAACCCACATTTACTGAACAACTACTACACGCTAAACCCAGTTCAGTCATGTGACCTTTTGCATTGGCAGTATTTATTTTAAAGGACTGCTTTAAACCATTTTTATAACTGTGTATCCAGTCAGGATATAGTGAGTGCATTTCAGGCACATCATTGTTACAAGAGAAGGGATGGAGAGGACCCCATCACACTGAGAGTGGTCCAGTTCCTTCTGATCACCGTGAAAGTCCACCCATGATGCCGCTGCAATACCACAGAGGGAAGCCAGGAAATGTATGTGGCCTCAGATGGCCACAGGAAGCCAGGCAGAAACATTTTTTTGATTGTTTGCAATCAATTTGCTTTCTGCATATTGAACAAGTGATTAAAAATGTTCATGCATCTGAAAACAAATAGATGCTCTATCAGCTTTTCTGCCTTGAAGCTCATAAAAGGTGAATATTTTGCTTTCCTGTAGGCTCTAGCTTGCTGAAATCATCATTATTAAGCAGTGGCCTGTTCAATCAAGGAAGGTTTTGGAGCCTTCTGTTCAAGCAGGTCTGTGGCTCCTCGGCCCTCATTCATTAGCTCCTGATGTCCTGAAATCGTCATTCACCCTGGCTGTAAGGCCATGCTGGCTGCTCTGGTCCCCAGGGCTACAGGAAGCTGCAGCCATCTCCTCCTGTCCCTCTGCCCGCCTTGCTTGGGCTTCCTGTACAGTCAGGAATGACTCATTGGCTTTGAGTGGTAAACAGGACAATGGCTAGATCAGATTTCCAAGCCAATTTTAGTGACTTCCTATCTTTCACACCTGAACCCACAATGCCATATAGAAGCTCCTGTTCCTGGAAGGATGGCTCTGGGCAACTGTGCCACATACCTACACAGACTGCTCAGCATGGGGTTTGCTGGGCTCCAGAGGTTAGCAAGAACTCTGATTTGGTTTGCAAATAACTGCTCCTGCTCAGTTCCACCTCTCTATAGAGATTAACTCAGCATATCAGAGAAGCACAAAGGGAGCGGAGAATGGGGATGATGGCCATAGACCAGCCTGACAGCTGTCTTTAGGTCAAGTGCTGAGTCCCAGTGAGGCAGCTTACACAGAAGATTTCAATTTTATAATGAAGAGCTGGAAAATAATATATAAAGCAGGTGGAGATCTGCTAACCACTCACTGTCTCTTTCTTCAGCCATAGCTTACTGAGTCCGGGATGCCTTTCCCGGCTCAGGTCAGTGGGTTTGGGGACACAGCTAGAGCTAGGGGTTAGTGGTAGATCAAGGAAAGAGAAGGGGCAGCAGAAGATGGGCTAGACCCTGAGAAGCCCTCTGTTTCTGAGAAAACATCCACTGAACGTGTTCAAGTCAATGTGCAAGGCAGCACCATGGTCCCTCTCCTTTTCCTGTTAAATGCCAGAGATGCGGTGATCTGGTGTCTCTGGTGTCCACAGGAAGCTGGGCTCTGATTTCAGATGCACACACAGTTACACTTCAGACAGAAAACAAGAACCTTTTGTTTTCTATTTGGAAGCTCAGTATATTTCCAAACTCCAAGGTTCACAGTTCTACACTAAAGTTCTGACCATCACACCATGGGTCTCCAGGTTGGCCCCAGAGATGTCCCTGCCTCTTTAGTTTTTGGTGGATCTGCAAAGTCCAAGTAACTAGACAACTTTTTAAAGTGTAACAACTGCTCGCCCTTATCCGACCCTATCAAGGGGCCATGGAAGCAGCAGGTGGGCAATAAATACTTACTGGAATTAAGAGCACTGTTTCAGTATGCAACCAACAAATGTTCGCATCCTCTATAACTTCCAACCTGGAGAATTTAATTCAAACTTTACATTAAACTGAAGCGTAGGAATCATTTGAGCCATCATCCCTTCAGCCCCTTTCTGTATGTCTACCCTGTGTCCGGCTGGGTCTAGTGTCTTCCCTGAGCAAGCCTGCTATCTGAAGTGTGACACCATTGGTCCCACTTAACAGTGACAGTAGTCACACCCCATATCGGGATGTCCACGAAGCAAATGCAGCGTATGAGAAAGGAGTCAACGCTCATTATATTTCTAGTTCCTCATTCTCTTTCAGCTGCAGTTAGGGTCGTCTGACCAGCTGGGTTCTTTTACAGTCCTGTTTCTTAGCTCCCCGGGCCCATTGGAATCCCCTGGAGTACTTGTTCTAACATGATGCTGGCCCCTGACCCCAGGGGTTCTGGTTGAAGAGCTGAGGACCTGGAAGTTTCCCATCCTCTTGAACGCTGCTGCTGCTGCTGCTGCTGCTGCTGGCCCATGAACCACACTTTAGGATGCCCTCTATCGAAACAACTTGTCTCAAACTGTGGCCATAAGACCAGATGACTTGGAGATGTTCCCGGGGCCCTTGCGCTATGGCCAGGGCCATCAGAATCACATCGCTGGGCTGAGGAAAACAGTTCTGAAAATGATGAGTCCAAGTGGTCTTGCCCACACTGAGTTTTGAGACGCCTATCCCAGAGCCATGGAAAGGCAGGAGGGTACAGGGCTCCCCTCCCCCGCAGAAGTGCTATTTGCCATTATGGGTGGCATCTCTGCTGTGTTAGGAACCTACTTCTCTTAGGTTCCGGCTTAACAGCAGCGGACCTAAATGCAGACTGTCTCCCCAGGGCCTGCCCGTCTTGTCTTACTAAACATTTCTCCCTCCTCCTGCTTTCTGCTTTTAGTTTTCTCTCTCACACTCCCAGACCCTTAATTATACCCTGGACTTGCCAGCTGCCCCACCAAAGGGAAATGGGGTGCCTTGTGGGGCAGGAAGCTTGGGTGACTACATCCTTCCTTCTCTCCACCCAACATGGACAGCCCTACTTACTCTGGTGGTTTTTTTTTTTCTTTTTGTGAAAGTTATAGGGTGAATTCTGACTTTCTGATGACTAAACTTAAAATTTCTACAAGACCAGAAAAGCTGTGTCCTCTTACCATTAGAGGCTCACAGAATTTTGTATCTTTTAAAAATGTTTCATTAGTGAGGTGGAAAGACAGCCATAATTAAACCCTCCCCCGGCTTATGAGATAAGCCCATTAGCAGTTCTGTGTTGTATTCATAGAGCTAGCTAGGAGCACAGAAGGACATGAAACCGAGGACATTGGAGGAAAGGCTGGTTTTCAAAAATCTGGAATCTTAGAATGAATGAAAGCTACATGGCAAATGTCACCTAAGAATGTTTTACATTTAGAAAAGTGTTAAAAAAATAAAAAGTGTTTAACTCATGGGGGGGCAGCTAGAAAGATGGCTGGCTCACTGGCTAAGAGCACTCTGAAGAGGGCCTGAGTTTGGTTCCCAGCATCTACATGGGATGGTTTACAAATATCTGTACCTGCAGCTCCCCCAGAGGTCTCACACCCCCTTCTGGCCTCCTTGGGTATCAGCATACACATGGGCAGACATATACACACATAGACACATATCCATAAAAATAATCATTGCAAAAGAGAAAGTATATTTGACTCAGTTAAAACGCCCGCCCATTCTTCCGAAATGGAAAAGTATACTTCCAAGTATTTAAATAATATAGCATCTTAGGAAATGTAATAAAATATAAAACAGAATCTCAAAGTAAACAATATTAATCTAAAACAGAGCTGCTCCCCCAGACTGGATACAGGCACCCTAATAACACTAAGAACTTACTACAGTCTGTGAAAGACTTAAATATAGCCATGGATTTTTAGTAGACAATTGCCCCAGATGTGTTGATATTATAAAACCAACTTCTCCCAAATCTAAAGACAATGATTCATTCATATATGGCTTATGTAATCTGAAGACATAATTAAAACCACTGGTTCCTTAAGGAAAAATCATTTAGAAATATTCCAGTTATGTATCTGAGTACCCATACTTCACCCTATGTCAGGAGTTTCTTATCTGAAAACCCATAAAATAACCTTACCAAACATAGACTAAAACCTGTAATTTTCTACATCAGAACAATTTATTATGCTCAAGCAGTTCTTCACAAACACATAACACCAAGAATATAATGCTATAGTAATTTCCTGGCATATTCCTTTCCAGCTTGCTGATTGAAAGGAAGTATTTCTTCCTATCAATTATCCCGTGAACGCAGCACAAAAACGTAAAACGTCATGACAGCGGTTATCTAAAAAAGACAAAATGTATCAGCCTGCTAAACAGACCCACTGCCGCTCTGTAAACAGTCCTTTGCAAGGCCATATTTTGAAATCATTTTATACTTATAGAGGAATTGCAGAAGCTGAACAGAGTTTAAGCACTCCCTTCACATAGCTTCCTTGGTGTTAATGGCTTATGTAACCAAAGTAAAATTACCCACATTGAGAAATGAACGGTAGGCAGCACAATGCTATCACACTCAACACAGACTTTAGTCAGATTTCCACAATTTCCTCACTAGCATCCTTGAAAGATTCAAAACTAAACTTCTGTCGAGGGCCCCAAGTTAACAAAGTTATGCAGACTTAATATATCCCCAACACCAGAGTGGAAACAAAGAGCCAACTCTGTCCTGTTTCTGCAAGCCAGAGCTTTCCAAGCTTCACACATCAGCCTTCCTCCTATGTAGAATTAAGCACTTCACCATCCAACACTTACAACAAGTTGGCTTTTTAAAACGGGGTCAAAGAGGAATGGGTTGCCAACTCCTTGGCTCCTCACCATGGAAAAGAGTTGCTTAAGCAATGCTATTTACCTCTCTTAGTGCCTTTATTAGTGTCTTTTTACAGAAGATATTTTTTAGTAATCTAAGCCTAAAGATAGACAGTTAACTTTGCTATTTTGCCTAACAATTTGAAAGGGTAAAGATGGAAAATACTTTTCAAGTGAAATACATGTGGATTATAAAATCCACATGGGCCCAAATCTTAAATCTTAATTCTTTTACCTTCTACTGAGTCCATTTCTGATGTCTGGAATTGAAAAAGAAAAAAGAAAAAAAAAACCCTAGCTCACTTCTCTATTCTATAGATGACTGATAATGAGTCTTAACTCCAAACCCATTCTAAAGAGGAAAAGAAGCAATGATGAATGCATAGACTTGATGGTTTCATCCATGAGATGGACACCAAGAGGAAAACATAAGCCCAGATTGTAGGAGGACAGGGACTGGGGGTAGAACCCAGGGTTTTGAGCATCCTGGCTAAGACCTCAGCCACTGAGCTACAATCAAAGTCTGCCTTTCAAGAATCATGCTCTCCTTCCTTTTCATGCCAGCTGCATCATACACAATCTTAAGGCTTGTCAAAGGCAGTGATTCACACTAGCAACTTACTAAATAGATATGAGTGTCAGTTGCCAGGTCCAAGACTCTAACTTTAGTGTTTTATGGGGTGGGGGGAGGGCTCACTTCGTCCTCAGGAAGCTTACAATCTAGCTCTAACTATGTTTCACTGTATTCCCAAACCAGGTGAAAAGCATCCAGCTACTGCAGAACTGTATAAGGAAGGAACTGCCGGTGTCACAGCATCAAAACTAATCCTCTCAACATGCACAAAATAAACCCAACAACCATCACGTTCCCAGGGAAGTACACTCCTGGACTCGGTGTTTTCCAAAAGCCAAAGTGTGTGGGGGGTGGGGGTGTGGGTGGGGGGTGAGACATTCCATGTCCAGCAACAAGTCTAATTTTTGCAGACAGGAACCTTGCCAACTTCAAAGTTTTAGATGTTCAACGTTTCTACACAATCATTTGTACACCGCCTTTTGTTTCCCTCCCCCCCCACTAGCATACAATGATAACTCTAGCTTTCCAAATATGCTTCCAGTTGTAGTATAACTCCACAAATAGAAATGTAATTTTTCCCCCAAAAGGAAAATCAGGATAAATGTTAACAAAAGCTTGGTTCAAAGAATCGATTTATCTATCTTTAAGAAGAGTACCACCGAGCCAGTATGAATACTTTTGTCCCCTTACACATAACTTAAAACTCCATCACAACGATCCTTGACACAGCTTAAATGTAAACAGACCCCCTCTAAGAGAGTTAGGCATATTAGTAAAGAGAAAAAAATATCACTAAGGCCCTCAGACCTAGCTTTTAATACCAAGGAGTTACAAGGCTTCCAAACTAACACATCCACTAATAAGAACACAGCCAAAATCTGTATCCACTTTATATCAGCCGGCTCTGCGTGCGTGCATTAACGCCTCTTCAGCACATGCAATTTTCACATTGTTAAGGAGATACTGAGCTAGGGGCAAAGGCATTTCTCTATTAAAGTTAGTGGTTTGGGTTTCTTTCAATGCAAGGCAGGCTAAGTATCAGGTGCCACCAACTGTGCTCAAGGGTCTCAGTACCAAGCTTAATACAACCTTCTGTGCCTATGAATACAAAGGACCAGCATCCCAGGATGCCCAGAAAGTCAAACCTGATGCTTTCACTGGCCAGAGATCTAGGTGGCTTTAATGATGTTTGTAAATGTACTCCTTACTTTAATGAAAGTTCCCTTCACCAAAAAATTTTAAAAGCCCAACTTACTCAGCCCACCCCACCCCCGGAAAAACATAGAACCCCATTTTGTAACTCGTGTTCAAGGTTAAATGCAGCCTTTTTATTAAAATAAAAAAGGCAAAACTCCACTGCCACCATTGCGTGTGGACGTTCATGAAACTGATAAAACACGACAACGTGTGCGCATGCTGCCAGCGTTTGCCAAGCATCCACGTGTGTCCTCCTGGGACAGGAGATCGTAGAAGTAAGCCTTGAGACTCTGTGCCAGCTTTGGTCTCGCGCCTGACCCCTGACTCACGTCTACAACCCTCTGTCTCCACCAAGCCCTCCTTAGGGCTCGCGAACCCTGACTGTGCGCAGCCTCAGCCTGGCTTGGTGCACACAGCCAGTCCAGCTGATTGAAAGGGACTGTCCCCCCCCCAGCGCAGACCGGCTGGGTTACCAAGTAGCCATGGCCGTGGCGGCCCTCGGTTAGGGAGGCCGAGGGTGGGGTCCGGGCGCCCAGCCACAGTGGCCAGGGTTTGGGGAGCTGCAGATTCCTCTAGGGTCGCGGAGACCTCCCGCGGTGCAGATAAGGGAACGCTGCCACAGCGAAACCGCGCAACGGCGGGGACCCGCTGAGGTCGCCCACCGCGCCGGGCAGGGGGCGGCAGGGAGGTCAGGTTTGGGAAGATCGCAGGCTATATCACCCGGTTCGGGAGATCGCCACGGGCGCAGCTGAGCACCGGCAGCCCATGCTGGCCGCCACCGGGGTCGAGAGGCCCGCGCAGCGCCTACTCCCGGCGGCTGCAGCTGGGAACTTCAGGCAAAGTTTTCTGCAGCTCCTGCCCGGGCCGCCCAGGGACTCGGAGCCCCGAGCACAAGTCCGGGCCCTGCGGTGACAGGGGCCCGAGATGGAGCTC